>VXBI01003376.1:1690922-1761775 GCA_013397375.1 Toxostoma redivivum
AAAAAGAGAAAATGCCTTAAAAAAACCAGAAGTTTAGAATGTGTTTGGGTTTCAACATTTAGCTTTTAATTAGCTTGTATGTTTTTTTCATACTAAATTTTTTAGAGGTTGTTTTATATTTCGTATCAATTTAGGTAGAGAAGGAATTAAATAGAGCATATATAATGAGATTTAAATAACTGAAGAAAATCAATTCAGCTCAGGCGATGCTATTAGCTAAGCTACACTTCAAGAAGGGCTCTAATACTGTGTTTGAACACTTGTTCTTTAGGGATTCCTATTCTTTTCTGGTATCCAAAGGCTTTGGCTGCGTAAGAAGTTTGCTTTGTGTAGTTACATGCCAATTCTGCAGTGATTGCTGCGGTGCCTGCACAGAAATGGGTCCCCTGACTGAAAATAAGGCTGAGCACATGTGCTATAGGAACAAATAATTGGTTTCTTTATAGCACAGAATGGTTTTGTTAACGTAAATTAATAAGGAGTATTTCTAATATGCATAAAAGTACTTACTTGTTTGTAAAGCAATACTGGATTTCATAAAGCTCTTTAAGTACTGAATCTGGGTACTTTGGAGAGCTGTTGAGCTCTCAAACCCAGATATATTAGCATACATATATTGTATGAGATAGAAATGGCATTGTATACTCATGAGCACATATGGTTTATTGAGTCTTTGTGACAGACATTAAATCCTTGTATGTTGAGGGATGATAGAGTTCTAAATGCAGAATATGAAATTATAGTTGACAAGGGAGTAAAAGTGAATAATAACAGTGTAAATGAGATGGCACTGAGACCTCCATGTACCTTGTCTTTCACTGTCAGTTGCTAGATGCTGTGGATTTACCCCTAAAAGATTAATTCAGTGTTTTGCTTAGAACATCAGTAAAATTATATTGTTTAAAAATCAGATCCCTTTTTTCCTGGATGTAATTGTGCTGCTTTGTCTCAGGCAAGACAGAAGATAGTGTTGCAAGGGAATAATGCAGAGCAATTAATTTTGATCATAATTATATAGAGGAATAGTTCTGTAGGGTATAAATTTCTGGGATCTCTTCTGCCACAGACCTCCTTAGGTCAGGCTCTTAAATGTTGTTTCAGTTAACATTGGATCTGGGCTCACCTCATCTATTTTAAGGTAGTAAGAAATGTTTACATCCCTAGTTAAAACCATGGAGATTCTGCTTTGGCCAGATTTTTAGGAAGGCATATGTTTGGACCAGAATTAAACTGTCTGTAGGTGCCACATGGTTCTAATAAATCCCACTGATTTTTGAAAGCTCCCTGGATCTCTAGGGCAAGAAGGTCATGACTGCCTTGTGCTGCAGCTTCTCAGATTTTCCTTTCATCCCCCTCACAGATAACCCAGGATTTGCACCAGTAACACACTTTGAATTCATGGTATCATCTGAGCAGTGCTATTTCCATAACTTAAACACTCAAACAAAGAAAACAACTGACAAGCAACTGACAACAGCAAAACCCAAACAAACCTAGATCTGTTTAATAAGCTGCTACTGACTGAAAAGATTTTGGTATGATGCTGTGGATTACACTTAAAACAAATCTGACAACTTGATTGTTTAAAAATAAGGAAGAACGGTATTTTTATGACATTGTCAAATGTGCTATACCTAGAAACTGCATTTTTGAAAAACAAACATTTCAAATATTTTTAGGAAACATAACCTCCTTTTCCAAACATGAACATGTTCCCTTTCTGAGACTTCTGACTAGGTTTATAATAAGTAAGACAGGGAGGGTGATACTAAAACATGTATTGACAATTCAAGTGTATATTGAAGATTCAGCTCTTAGCCCACTGCAAATGTTACTGCTCAAGGAAAGCATAAATAGTTCTTTGTATGTAAAACCAAGTGTATAAATATCAATCCAATACAAATTCCTTTCTGATTGCACATGAAATACATGAGGTGATTAGCCAGAAGTCCTTCCACTGAACTAAGTTTGATTATTGTGAAACTTTACATCAACCTTGGAAAACATTCGGTTTTACAAGATTTTTCTTTTATTTACATGCTGGGAAGTAAAATCCTTGTTTGGTGGATTCACTATTCTGGATTTACTGGAACTGTTTGGAAGCCTTCTGCAAACATTGCAAGATATTGCCCAAAGTGAGAGGAAAGTCTTTCTTTAACTTCTGCTTAAAACCAACCTACTGAACTAGCTTTACTTATACTTAAAAAAAAAAATAGGCACAACTGTGTCTGGGAAACACTGGTGCAAATCATAGAAGAGGCAAGGAGGGCCTTAAAAAGAGATTTTTATTCAACACAAAAACCCCATTTTCTCAGCTTTCTCATATAACATTTAATCCTTTGTATTGTTCAAATTGTAAAGGAATTTTAAATCCAAGTGAAGGTTGTTGGATTTGGTTGTTTTATCTTTTTTTTTGGTTTTTGTTTTTCTCTGTAATTAAAGGATCAAAAAGTTTGCTATAACTACATTGAGCAGTTTTACCATTTTAACAACCATAGCTATAATGACTGCAGTCAACTCACCTTGGAGTATTTCATCACTCTATACACAAATATATATATACACCCATCTGGTAATAGTAGGCTGAAAACTATGCGCAAAATTACCTATGCAAGAGCACAACAAAAGACAATGACTAATGAATCAGGGTGTAAAGAGATACTACTCTTAGAATATCATGATCTTTTCAAGGTGGGGATTCACTAGGATCAATTAAAGCAATTTTCAAATTTCTTTACTTTAGAAAAGGTGGGTTTTTTTGGTTTTGTTTTGTTTTCTTGGGTTTTTTTAAGTTTTTTTTTAACTGGTCAGTTTTGTTTTTGACTTTTGTATTGACCTTTTTTTCTCTCTTTCCTTTATGTTTTTCTGAGGTTACAAGCACAAGAATTAAAAATGGTGCAAACAAATAAACTATTTAATCAGTTGAGCAGTTCAACAGCTAAAAAACCTCTAAACACCAAACCCCATTATGCTACTGTAAAAAAAGCATAATGTCTGGATTATACACTGGCTCAAAATGATACATCAAACTATTTCTATTGTAAATGTTTTTCTCTCTTTTTTTTTTCATTACTTAGTATATATATTTTTATGTGAAGAATCACTTGGAGTAAGATATTTGTACTTTACATATGCATTTCATAAAATGAGCATATGCATTTCTTACTTTATTATGTAAATACAATATAAGAATGTTTTCTACAAACTCGGAGGAACACATGTAGTATAATTCAGTGCCACATTCTGCGGTTTATTGCGCATACAGTACCTGTAAAACTCCAGCACAGAGTGTGCAAGTAAATCTCCCTTCCATGCTTTCACACTGCACAGAACATCAGTGACTTTGTTTCCAATTGAATTGCTAATCAAAACTGTGATCTTCCCAGCAACTGAGTAGTTATGTGAGCAACCTCTTCAGATTTTGTTGGATAACAACATACTCCATGGATTGAGACCCACAGCAGCTCTGCATTTAAGTAGCTTCTCTATCAATTGTAGTTACTAAAAAAAGAAAAACAAACCATGAGCTGGCAGAAGTTGGCACTTTATTCTTTTTTACCTTTCTGGGCACTCCTGAGGTTGGCCAGCTTTCCCCTGGAGAGTTTGTGTCAGAGCAGCAGTAGCTTTGCTACTTCCACCCCCATCTGAGTTAACAGAATGGGATGGGTGGGAATCCAGAAGTCAGGCAGAGTGTTTGCTGTATTGCCCCATGGCTTCTTATATGGCATGGCAGCATCACACATCAGCCTTTGCCTGCTAATATTTCCAGTTCCAAAGAGTTTCCATGTAAAAAGCCATATGCCATCAAACTTATCCTATGATCCTGGTAAGCTTGTGATTTAAAAAAACCTGAAGATTTGTTGAAAATTTTTTCTTTATGATGTTGTTTTTGGGTTTTGGGGATTTTTTGGGGCCTTGGTTTTAGTTTTGGATTTGTTTTTTATATACCCCACACAGAATTAGAATTAGCTGGGATAGCTATCTGGGGTGGGGGGTTGTTTGTTTGTTTGTTGTTTTGTTGTTGGTTTTAATTTTTTTTCCTGTGGAGTAAGAAGATGGGTAACACAAATAAAAGTAAGTCCAAGATCTAAGGTTTGAAGAAAGGTATTGCTAAAGGTATTACCTGCCAAGTGACTAATGATAGAAACACAAAAATAATGAAATTGCTGTTTGCAGTTTTAATTTACTAAATAAAGTTAATTTTTCTTATTTTTCATCTTTTCTTTAACCTAACACAACTGAGCCATGTAACTGTTCAGCTGACAAGGAGTGTCCAGCTGTCTGGTTTTATAAACCAGAGCTCTAAGTAGTGATATTATCATGGGGCAGCATGGTGGAAGAAATTCCTGTTGTCACTTCTCACCTGGGTCTCCAAGTTTCTGCACTGTAACCATTACTTACACCCTTTGTTCAACTTTGCTAAAGCCACCTGACCACAGGATACAGGTGAACAGTTCACTGTATGGTTGAATTTAGCTGTAATTTAATTTAATAAGGCTTTAAGTTGGAGGTTTATATGCTTGAAACTTCTGTTATATATGCAAGTGAATGTATTTTACTGTCATTTTTGTCACTGACCATACTGATGGATGGCCGAGTCATTGTCTGATGCAACATGAAGCTGCATTTTTAGTTTCTACTTATGGAGTATACCCATCAAAACCTATAGATTTGAAAGATATATTGAAATCTGTAGTTGGTTTTATATAGAAGTGCAAGAAGCTTTTTTTCCTTGGCATTGAATCACTTTTCAGTCAGATAATAGAGATTCAGCATTTCAATACTGACAGTGACCTGAATAAAGGCACAAAGTGTCTGACTTCTCAAATCTTCGTGTTTCATGTGACTGGGAAGTGCCCAGAAGAATCATCCTTTCCACTTATAAAACTTACCTGTTTTCCAGTATTCATTGGGAATATAACTCAAAAGCAATTAAGTGAAATCCCACAATAACATCCTGGAGTGTTTAAAAAAACTCTAAACCTTTCGCAATCTGCCAGACCCTTAAGGATCAGCTCAGGTGTCTTACTTTAAGATTCAGACTGATTTCTGAAAATAATTTCTGCTATCTAATTTGCCAGTTTAACAGGAATGTGGAAGAAATTCTTGGGCAGAGTTTTTAAGTGCAATTCAGATCAGCTGCACTCAACTGCATCATACTGAGTTAGGTGCATCTAACATCCAGTCTGGCATAGTACTGCCAGATTTTGCTTTACTTGTACTGTGACATTCCTGATGTGTTTATATATATATATNAATACGGGTTGGCTGCTTCTTATTTCTTTCTGCTTTTCACAGTTTGATTCTGATGATGATTTTCAGTAAGTAGCTGTAGTTGGAATAAAAGAAAATACACTTTTTGGAGGGTGATAGGTTTGTTGGCATGGTTCAGTATATTACCTATACAGAAAAGAAGCATGCAAGACTGGAAAATAAAATAACACCATATGTGAAAGTGACATGAGGAAGATGCTTAGACAGTTTTGAGATGGGATAATGCTTCTTGATTGTGTTCTTTGAACTAGAAAGTGGCAATTAGATTTTCTACAGAGAAAAGTGTGAGACATCCTAATTAAACACCTTTTGGTGGAAGTCATTATACATAAACCCAAACCTCTTATAGTAGTTCTCAAATGTGTCACCTGTGAGGGTAACACTCAAAACAATCTTAATTATTTGTTGTTTTATTTTTTTTCTTTATGTAAAAATTGGAAGGAAATTATAGTTTGAATATTGATCCAGATCTGTACATTAGTCATTAAGACACCCAATGAAATACATTTCTTAAGCATAGCTGTAGGTCACATACATAATCACAGAAAAAGAAGGAAAATAACTGAAAGAAAAATACAATGGGTTCATACAGAAGATAGGTCTTATGGACTTTGGTATTACTAGCACCTAACACTAATGTTTTGTGTGACTTTAGTCACCTTACTTTCCTTTATGTTTTAAATTCAATTAGCATTATAGGCTACACAATGGATGGGAAAAGTTATTAAATACTTCTGTAGCCATGACAATATGCATTAGTTTTGCAGCTTGAGGTTTTACAATGAAAAATAGTATTTTTTCACATACAATTCCATTTTAAAGGTCTTACAGTACAGAAATATGATTAATGGTTAATGATATACCTTAAACAGGTTGTATTTTCTGTAAAATCACAAGAATGCCCTGAAAGAGACTTCTGCCTGGAGCAAAGAGGTCATAAATTGTCCAGTATATGACATGTGCATGACCAAAGATGCTGAAGAGAAATCACGACCAACACAATGCATGGAAGTGTAGAATATACCATTTTCAGCATTCTCACTTTACATTTATGTCTACTTTGAGTTTTAAGATGGTTTTACATTACCATCTGGAAGAATGTTCTGTTGGAGGGTAAGAACTAGTAAATCCCATATAGTCCTTTATAGAAAAGGTATGACTAACAAAGGACCTGAATTGCTTATAAAAACTTGACATGTCTACATTTGAACATTAAAACTTGAGCCTGTCCAGAAGAGAGATAATGTTGGGAGTGCAACAGTTCTTTTAAAATATGATTGGGGAAGTTTACAAGCAGCGTGCTATTACAGTCCATGTGATAAGAAGGAAATGCAGGAGCTGTGGCTTATCTTTGTTTTGCCAGGGTTGGGATTAAATGTGTGAGACGGCATTTCTTGTTCAGACTTAGATGTTTATTAGCTTTTATTTATATTATCGTCTCACAAACTGTGAGTTCTACAGCATTTCAAGCTAAAAAACTAAAAATGGAGTTTTATTTTTCTCTTTACAAGGCCTTTTAAGGGAAAACTGTCTAATTAAGAAATTATACTTAAATTATTTTTACTTTTAACTTAATAATTAATTATCCATGGCTCGCAATGCAGACTTTTTGTCTAATTACACAAGATAACTTAGACTGATGAAGAAGGAGAAGGTGAAGAAGAAGGACTAGCCTTTGCGCTAAAACTTTTATCTTGCTTGTATATATTACTATATTCTAAAACTTTAAGATTTTTACTATGTCATATTACACACTATTATTCAAACTACACACTTATAATTCCAGTTTTATTAATTAATTTTGGAAGTATTTTCCACGGCCTCAGGTGAAATGCAGTGTTCTCTTGGGCGTCAGTGCCTGTTAGCACAGAAAGTCTAAAATTCTCAATGAGCAGAGTTCTGACATGCAGGGGCTTTGGGTGTCCTGTTACCCCTGGTCAAAGCCAGGTGTAGCAGCAGGGTTTGTTCCCAGCATTGCTGTCCTGGCTGTCACAGGGTCTCTGGGAAAATAAAAATCACTCTTACACTTCACCAGGGGAAGGTCATTTTCATTTGTACTCAGTTTTCTCCAGGACTCACAGTTAAACACTTCCTATTTCTTTTGACTAGAATTACTTCCATTAGGGAAATGTTGCCTGAAAATAGCATGCAGTATTAATGTATAATTTGTTTCTGCTGTTGCCAACAGTAACATGTTTCCTTGGCTCCCACCCCTGACTGCTGATGAGACCAAGCTGATTATTCAGCAGCTATAGCCCACCACCTGCTCTATTTTTTTTCCCTGACATGCAAAGCTGTTGAGACACTATCTTGCCTTGTTAAAGCTACATTTGGTATTCAGCTGTAGTTTTAAGCAAATATGTGTATATATTTAAGAATTGGATTCATTTTTGAACAGAATTGTAATAAGTCAAATTCATTATTCTGTTTTATACATTGGAGAGCTGAGGTGAATATGCTGATTTTTTTCTAAAATTCACAAACTGATTCCACTATTCAAGCTCTACATTTTATTATTAATACAGGTGCATTGTTCGTAGGCCCATTTCTGGAAATGCTGCTGCAGATTTCAGTGCTGTCTTGATTTTATTACGAATCATTAACTTGGGAATTTATCATTATAGTTTAGGTTATGAATGTGTCTTTATGAAATAAAACATTTCTGTCTACCCTATTCTGCAGAGGAAGAGATGATAAATGAACTCTGTTCACCCCTGTTATTTCTGGAAGTTCTGGATTTTGCTCTTCTTTCTATAAATACCATCCAATTCTGAGAGAACTTAATGCTGTTTCTGGTGACATGGCCAAAAGAGATATTTGCTTATCAGTTCAGCAGAGATTTTGAATCTCCAGCTTTATGATCTTTTAGGGTTACAACAGTATTACATCTAAACATCTTTTGTAGCACACAAAGTGTAAATAAATCTAGAACTCACTATACTTCTCTGTATTTAGTGTGTCCTACCTAGCTGAACGCCACTTTTGTGATTTTAACAGAAGCTATTATTTGAAACCAAAATACTGCAAAGTGTTTTGAATATTCAGTATTTATTTTATATTGTTATTAAGTTGTATTTACAGTAAAATTATATTATTTGTTATATTGTTCCTAAACTCATATGAAACTTTAGCATTCTGTGAAATTTGTTGCTCTGTTAGATTATATGATGAGACAAGATGCAACTGCATCTTTCATCCCCTATTTGATTAAAGGTAGCTGACTTTAGTGGTTTTTTTTTTGCATAAGTGATGCCAATCTGTATCAATGTTTTCTTCTCCTTGTACTTTGCAAGGAGGTATTCACTTGATTTGTTCTTTTTTCCTACTTTTCCCTTTTAAAAAGGCAGTTGCATTTACATATTTCAGTTATGTCTGTTCCTGTTCAGATATTAGTCACATCTGCTAGCATATATAAATTGGTAGGTTTATTTTGTCTTTTTTTTTTCTTTTTTCTTTTTTTGATTGCTTGTTTTAAGTGGAACTTACTGAGGAGGTATTAAAGGAGTTGCAAAGCAATCTGAACTGCATCAAGTTAATTTTTTTTTTAAGTCAGAGACAAATTACCTTTTTGACATTTTAGAACACTTTTTTTGAAGTGAGTTAATTTTGATATTTCTAAAATAATTTATGTAGTTCTGATTTCTCCTTGAGTTGATAGAAAGTATGTGGAAAAAACAGAGTAATATGGCATGCCTACTCAATATACATGTCATTTTCTAACCATGCCTGTGAAGTTACTAGCTCAGCTGTGAAGGTTAAAAGGGTTTCCTAAGGCAGGCAGTGTGTTGGAGCTGGTAGTGTTATGCAATTTGAGGTTTGTTGGAGCAGTTGGAAATTTTAGTCTAATGGTTTCAGCATGTGTCCTTCACTTTGAGCCTGTTTAAAAATATAACACTAATGTGACTTACATTTAAGGCATATGAATTATTAGAGTGAAAACGTAATAAGCTGTAAGGAGTTTAAACCTCTGCAAATGAGAAGGATGAATGATGTCTTAAAAGAAG
This sequence comes from Toxostoma redivivum, assembly GCA_013397375.1. NCBI lineage: Eukaryota > Metazoa > Chordata > Aves > Passeriformes > Mimidae > Toxostoma > Toxostoma redivivum. The sequence goes on from VXBI01003376.1 coordinate 1,700,201, forward strand.
TGGTCTTCTGCTATTTTTATACACCACTCTAATGAAATTTCACTGCTAGATGTCAAGATGCATTTGACAGACTATCTTACTCTTTTAATAGTTTTTCTTCATGCCTTTATCTACAGCTGTCTCTATCATACTCCCTTGTCTGCTGAAACATTTTTGGCAGTATCAAGCTGTCATAATATTGCCCAGCTTCTCAAATCTCCTGATTGCACACATCCTAGAAATACACTCTAGCTTGGCAACTGAAATTCCTTCCTCCTTCCCTCTCCCCATAAATGTGGAAATTATGCTTCTCTACCTTCTGATGTGAATCTGCTACACTCCTTTTTGCAGTGCATAGGGAGCTGACAACTTGCTGCCAATTAATTTGTACACCCCTACTCCACCATATGAAGTATGTAAGGTATTTCACACAAATAATATTTCATGCCTCATGGATGGGACTCAGTGCTCCAGTCAGAGAAAACAATTTTATGCTCCCTACATTCTTCATTGTGGCTGTATTTGATGTGTTCTCTGGTACTCACGTACTCCTCCAGCAATGCCTTTGGACCTGTGGTTCATTTTTCCCTTGGGTCTGCACATGTAAGGATTCTTTTCATTTGGTACCAATGGTCTTGCTAGTTCTGGTTAGGATTATGGATATTAGATACAAAGCTGAGGTGACACCAGTAAATTTTCAGACGGCTACAAGCTAGTAGCTTGACAAGCTAGTAGCTTGACATTATCCTCCTGCAATTTCTGGAGGCTGTGCACTCACCTAAGTGCATATCAAGTTATACCACTTTTCCAGGAGTTTAAATGTATGGGGTGTAGCTTATTTATTTATTTTCTTATTTAGTTAGTTATTCTTCAGCCATGAATTTCAGTAGTGTGTATAGCTCCAGCTCTTCTGTGATTTGTTTTCAGGATGGAAGCAAAAAGTGACAATATCTGCACGTTTGACTACTTCTGAAGGATTTTATATTCTTTCTAAAACTTAACTGAGAATCCGAATATAGTATATTTGAAAGACTCTTTCAGCTCTCTTTCAGGCCTTGAAGTAGAGCCACTATGCCACTTTTTCTTTCTCTTTGTTAATTTGCTAGGAAAAATAGAAGAGAAGAGCTATTTCTAGTTCATGTTTTAGGGAAGGGCTGCTTTTATATAATGGAGAAGTGTTACTGTGACAAATGTTCTTTGGGTTTTATCCTTTCTTACTTTTCTTATATGACACTTTTGTCAGTGACAGGTGATTGCATGTGACACTTTAGACGTCAAAAGCACATGTGGGATGCATTTATTTAGGGCACTCCAATTTAAGTTTTTCCTGTTAAAATAAATGTGCTTAGTTATGTCAGAAAGCATTAACTTTACCTACAATATTGTAATCTCAAGTACTCTAGCTCACATTTTATTTGCCATTGATTTCTGATCTTATTTAGACCAGTGGCTTGATTTGCTTTGGAACTAGAAGACTATGAAAAGAGTAAAAGTTCTCTGTAGAGAATTAGCCTTATTTTTCCTTTTTTCATTTAAGTAAACAGCAGGAATAAAGGTTGTCTTGAATGACAAGGAATGATTTTCACTATAGCTATTAACAGATACTGAAAACCTTTAAAGCTCTGTCTTTTAAATATGTGGAAGTGATAATAATTGTTTCCATTAGGTTACTTTGTAGCCAAAATGCCAGCCTTTGGGTATGAAATCATGCTGTTAGAAAAACTGATTAAGAAGGTCTGAAATAGAATTATTTTTCTTATGTAAAGCAGAAATGTCTTGAAATGCATTAGAAAAGCAGACAAAATGTTGAAAGTAATTTTTTGCTTACTGTTTAATAAAGAAGAATTTTGTAATCTATAGCTGAATTAGAAAAGAAGTAAATGTAGCATTTTGGGTTGCTGTTAATTGTTTATGAAGTGGAAGACAAGGATTGAGGTGTTACTTTGGACTGTTGTCCAGATTGTAACAACATTAGCTTTTTGAAAAATTGTGCTAATTCCCAAATGTCTTAAATTATATATATATATATTTAGGGAAGTAATTTTATATGAAGACTGCTTTTTGCAAGTATTAAGTGTCAGCAGACCTCTGGTATACCCTTTTTCCATATGAATATGACTCAACTGCTGCCTTAGATGACAAAAGTGAAACTGTCCCTAGAGAGTAGCTGAGGAGTACAACATACAAATTCTGTATAGAATATGGGAGACCAATTATAAACACAGTCTTTTTTGTGACCTTATATGCTTCAGATATCCTCATTTACAGAGCACAGATCACATTACCATCATGTGGCACAGCAGATGTCAGCGTAAAGAGAAGCTGTGACTCTGCAGTGTAAATAACTAAAATATAACCAAGCTGCATATCAGCAAAAAACAAAAACCTATATTTGATCACTATATTAAAAAAAAAATAATAAAAAATGTTTAAAATTCTGGTTGCACTTATGCTGAAGATTATGGCCTTTTATATAATGAAATACAGCAAAGTTTGGGAAAAAAAAGTCTTCATTTGACATAGGGAAATATGAATTGTCATGGAAACTTTTGTGCTTTAGTGTTAGTGATCACAATATTTTTAAAAGCAAACAAATTTACTTGAAAAAGGAAACATTAAAACTTGTGGTTACAATTTAAATCAGCAAAATTAGGAATATCCTTGTCTCAATCTGAGACGTTTCATGGTTGAAACTGTCTTATCCAAACTGACATGCCTCAGCTTCATCAAATCTAGATCAGCTTCTGTGGTGATGATTATTATCAGTGCCCTCTTGTTATAAAGATCATATAGGAAATAACTTAATAAATAACATGTAAAAGGGTAGTCAGCCTCTATTAGCTCCTCCTGTGCCCCACTGGACTTATGGAAATAAGACAAAGAAAATAAATCCAGATGTGTTTATATGAGGGTTGTGGTCTTGCTGTCTTTAGCACATCTATGCTCACTTTTGGGTTAGTGACCTTCCAATTTCCAGTTTGTTGAAATCACACTCTTTGTTTGGCACACTGGGTGGTCTTTTTATACAATTGGGTACAGTTATTGAATTGAGTAGTTCAGGGCCATTTGGAAAATTCATTACCAAGAATTCCTGTGAAAATATAACAAATGCTATGCATGTAAAGACACTAGAATCAAGGTAGAAGAGAATAGTTCTAATTTGGTTTAATATAGAATGTAACAGCTTACTGAGATGAGAATGTAATTCTTTAGACTTCGTCAGTCTCTGTTAAACCCACACTGAAATAACAGTATCAGTCTTGCATTGACACTTCAGACACCAATATATGAGTCTTACAAAATCTCTTCTTCATCTTGTAATTCATATCCAAATCATAATCAACTGTGGAAGAAAACTATTTGTATTTCAGACACATACATGAAAACTATATATTAAACCACTTTTACACATACTTGTGGCTTTTATGCTGTTCATGTAAGAACAGGTTTGAATATTTGGATAATATTTTACAATCAGGACTTGAAGGTCATTGCGTATTCTGTGTTGTTCTTTATAAGCTTGATATTGACATATTTTGCCATGGTACTTATTTTCTTAAAACAACCTAAAAATCCTTGGATTTTGCATTTTAGAAAGTTTGTGGGGTTACTGATATCTATTAATTCTTAAGATTAATATATCAAGAAATAGTTTAATATTATTTTCAAATAAAACATTTAAGGGAGAGTGGGAAGCACAAAAAAAAAATTTCATTGTTCTGAATATAAATTTAATTGGGCCATTTGCTGACAGAATCCTGTGCTGGCAAGGAGGAGATAAAAATATGACATATACGTAAAAAAATGAAGGCTGGAAGATGAATAGGCCTTCTAGGGAGTTGATCTTTATAGATCAGATAAAGATTCTTGCAGTCTGTGCCACATCAAAGGCTGCCTTTCAGAGATAGTAACATGAACTTGGAAACTGGGGACAAGACCTTTGAAAATAGAGGGTTTTGAGATTGACAAGCAGCTGGGCTTTGGATCTTTTTTTAGTTGTTGTTTTGCTTTTCTATTGTCTGTGTGTTTGTGTGTGTATAATCTTTTATAATCCCTTTAAAAGTAAAAGATTCATAGGCTGGTGGAGTGAATTAATACTTGCACTTTATCTAGCTTTTCAATTGCTGTTTTCCTTTAAAGGTAACCTTTTTCTTTGAAAGATATAAGGAAATCTAGTGGAAGGCACCTCTTGACTCCTTTCAAAGTTTGATTAAAAATACTTACTATGAGCAGTGACTGATTTTCAAGGGATAATTATTTTTTTATTGATGAGCTAAGTGTTCTGGAAATTCCTTAAAATAATGCACAATGCACCCTACTTAAAAAAAAAAAAAAGAGAGAGAGAGAAAGAAGTTCTCATTAATAATAATAAAGGAAAAAAAAAGCTTTTAAAAAGAGATAGATGTAACTTTTTAATCTAGGAAAATTTAATAAAAAATTTTATGTTTAATCAAAGTGTTTCCAAGCACTTAAATTTGACATCAGATGCTGTGCCAGTCACACTGGCTAAAGCTGACATCAGCTCCTCTGCTCCCTTACTGAAAATCACCATCATACAGCTGTCAGGCATCCTCCAAAAGCACATGGATAGAAGCTACAGCATTCTGGTAGCATTTGCAGCCCTCTCTTCCTGGTCGTGGTTTCTCAATTTATTTACTACTTCAGAGTAAATCTGTGCTCTCCAGCAGACTGCACGAAGGAGGGCTCTTTAAATATACTGAAGTAAGCCAGAACACTTCTGTTACATGTTAGTTTTGGGGGTTTTTTTCCATTTTTACTGTTGTTTTGCTTTTCCTACTCTGTATCCAAAAGATGCTGTTAAATAGAGCTTTGTTCAAGGCCGGAAAATCATCTCACAGCTTTCATTTACGCAGCAAACAATACAGAGGGCTTGGAGGAAGAAATTTTTAATAGCTAGTACACAAGAATATTGTTTTAAACCATTCCTTCTTATTGTCTTACATGTAAAAAATTATATGTCAGGATTTTAGTATTTGCTGGAGAAACCTGTAGGGAGCTGCAGTGGGTCATAGTGTTAAAGAAGCTGTTGCCTTATTAAACCCTCCTTGTAATGAGAGGGAAAATGGGAAACGCCAGGTGTCAGCTGGCTCTTGGGCAGCTTCTCTGTCAGCATCCTCCAGAGACTCTTCCATCAAAACAGGGAAGGCCAGACCGGACATTTGCATACCTAAAAGGAAGCAGACATGATTTCTTTGAGAGATGAAAAATTAGTCTCTCCTTGTGTCTCAGTAAAATGCACAGGTAACTTGAGTTTGCTTAACTGCCCGGCTATTTTTGGTTGAGGAGTGTTGACACAGGGTATTATGAAGTACATTCTAAATATACATTCCAGCTAAAGTATTAGATACATTGCAGATCAAATTTTTTGACATGGATCAAATAACTGGGACAACAACAATTTTTGATTTTTTTTTTTTTTTTTTATTTTTGGACAGTAGAGCAAAATGCAGAGATTCTTCAGGTAAGCAGTGATGAAGAAATCAAAAAGGTGTCCCAGCCAGTAGCTCGAGCCTGTATGCATGGTCCTGTCTTATCATGTGTACTTCCATTATGATGCTGGGTTTGAAGTTTTAGGTGTTGAGGAACACCTGTTTTCTCATCGGTTATTACTCTTAAACAGTTTTCTTGGACTTTTGTATGAGCTTGATTACCTTTAACAGAGCTGTATACACATGCTCTGAATGCCTGCCTCTCATTTTGGAGGCTATTTTAAGATGTTAAGCATTGTAGGTATTGCATATAGGGTTATTTTAGAAGATTGCTTGGTGAGTTAGGATGGGTTCTAACTGAAACCTGACTGAAAAATTCTAACAATATTGTGAAGGATATTCTTTTTTTTCCCTTCATTTGAGACAAGAGAAAGCAACCCAAACCAACATTAAAAAAAAAAAATCTGCTTTAAGCATTTTCACTTTACAGTGCAGATTAGCTAAGAAATTTACCATTTGAACTGAGGAATTTCAAGCGTGGCTTCAGTTCTTTCCATGGAAAATTCTTAGTAGTGTTAATGATGAGTATAGATTTCTTTCCCTAATCCATCTGTCATTTTATGCATTTGGGTTCTGCTGTCTTTTTTGGTTCTCAGAGTACCTTAAGGCAGTGGAGCAGAATGTGAAAGAAATCTGAGGGCAGTGTTAACTGCTGCTATTTACATGTGTATTAGGTGTTATATCTTGCTTTGCTAGAGTCTCGTGGAATATGACTTAATAATCACGAATTTATCAGAGGATGCACAAATTTAGATGCAGAATGGGCAAGATTAATTGAATAAATTAGATGGACAAAGTTGTTCTAGTGTATTACCAAAAGAATGAAAATGCTGTAGATGTTTGGCCAGGATAGTCAAGAAAGAGTTCTAGCAGACACTGTGTTCAAGCAGAACTGTGCTTTTTTCCAATATAATGTATGAAATGATATCATAGTTTTTCTGTGGTTAATGTGGTGCTTAGTTACTGTGGATATACTTCCAGTGGGCAGTGCCTGTAAGATGTTGGTAGCTTTCTGTTAGCTAAGAATCATCTGAATTGACAATTAAATAATTGAGTAGGGATACATTTTATGGCAGCACAGGACACAGGTTTGTTGACTTTTTCTCTGGTTTTAAAGAATTATTTCAAACCTAAAAATAAGGAAAAAGATCCTAAGTTCTGATTTTTGAAATGTATCACTCATCCTGGTAACTGTTAGGGCAGGAGAGGGATTGCCCTCAGGGGATGGATGAGGTAGCACAGGCAGTTGCAATCTGGAACAGGTCTGAGGTCAGAACCATGTCTGGAACTCCAGCTTTCATGGACTTTCTAGTCATATTCCTTTTGCTGATAACAATAACTGACAAGGTGACTCAGTTGAAAGTGTAACTTGTACGCCAGTTCATTCTGTGCAGGAATTGGTCTGAAAATCAAAAGGGTCATCAGACTTGTTACACAGTAAGCATTTTCATCCCTATTTATCTGGTGGATATAGGCTGTGTCTGCTAGAACGGGACCATGACTCCCTAAAAACTGAGTTGCTGAAATTTTTATTGGACTGTAAAACAATTGAGTTTGAAAAGTCACTCGACAGTTAGGACATGGCTGAGTCCACATGAGCTACGTTCACATCAGGTAGCGACTTCTTCAGAGTGAGCTGGCTTGCTTTAGGGATGGGTGGATCCTTGGGATGGGGGACCCGTGTGCAGCTTAGTTGGAGAACATGCATTACTTTGTTAACTTCTATATGCAAAATTGTAGTAAACTTCTAAGAACTGTGTCCAAACAGATTTTTTTTCAAAGCCTTCAAATTTTGTATGAGGAGGAACACCTCATCCAATCTAATGGATGTATCTGTACAAGAGATTCCTATACATTGTGCTTTGCTTCCTGTGGGGCTAAGTGAAAAAAATTGGATTTTATTAAAGTATTAAATATGAGGAAAATGCCCTCTAAGAGCATGCCTGTTACTTTCCAGCTGTTAATTCAATCCATGAGATCAGACTCCAGCTAGTCCCAAATTACTGATGTTTTATGCGTCCCTAATAATCACAGGGCTGTCAGTAGTTTCTATAATTGAAGCTAAATGATATTATAGAGAAATAAATGTCCATAGCATAGTGTTTGAATATTTTAAAATATACTTGTCATTAGACGGTAGATCAAATTAATGCACATAAGATAAGGTAGTGTGTGTAAGGAGAATCAGTAGAATCTTGATAGATTTTGAATTGAACTGGAACTATTTAAATTGTATTGGAGAGAAGGTTAAGTTTTCTAATGCATTACAATACTTAAAAACGTAAAAGAGAAAGACTTTTCTGTGTGAAGAATCAGTAAAGACTAAAATTTTTGTCCTCTCTCTCTTTGCTCTTCAGCGCCTTGCTAAAGAAGCAGAGAAGTACCAAGCATCACATCAGTGGAGGGATGAGTTTGGGGTAAGCTTCAGTTTTTCTCCTTTTAACCATCTTGGATTTTTCCACTTTGAAATGTTAACTGTAGTCTTACAAATACGTTGTTTATGTATCTACCACAGAAGGGATTACTGACTATGAATAGACAGTTTATTTAATTCAGTGAACAGTCTCAGTCAGGGTGTCTAAGGTGAACTTTTCCCTTCAGAAGCTCATAGGGAGCTTCACACACCCAGGGATGTAGCTCTGAGTTGTACACAAGACATCTGTTTGTTTTGACAGACAAGGAATGATTGCAGAGAAGACATTTGAGTGATGGTTGCTATCAGTTAAAGGTGTGTTTATCCCAAGCACTGAAATAGAATCATAGAAAAGATTTTTACAAGTTGTCTTTTTCTTGTGTAAAGGGAAAAAAAAACAAAAACACAAACAAAACAAACAAACAAAAAATACACAAGAATTTGGTTATCTGCATGACTTGGGAAGTTATTTTAATAACTTCATCTGTTTATTCAATATTCTAGTACTGCTGAAAGAGCCCCCAACCTGGTCAAACAGCATTAGATTATCTTCTTTAGTAATTTGAGGCTTTCCTGAAAAATAACATTATTTTAAAATGTACAATATTGATTTTTTATTACCAATCTGGCCAAATTAATATTGTGCTGCATGATTATAAGCCTCTTAATTTTAAGTTACAGTTCCAGGCTGAGGGTCAAAGTTATTTATTATGCCTTTATTCCATGTTCTTCAGAAATAAAAACAGATGGTACTTTTTACATGATGCTGCTACAAACCTAGACTGTGTTTGCATATTCACAGTGGCACACAGTTAAATGCACAGTGATTTTTCTAAGAATGTTGTTGTGGTTTAACCCCAGCTGACAAGTAAGCACTGCACAGGCACCTGCTCACTCCCACTAAATAGGGATGGAGGAGACAATTGCAAGAGTAAAAATGAGAAAACTCACGGGTTTGATACAAAGGAAGTTTTATAAGAAAAGCAAAAGTTGCATGCAGAAGCAAAGCAAAACAAGGAATTCCTTCACCACTTCCCATGGATGGGCAGGTGTTCATCCATGCCCAGGAAAATGGAGCTCCTTTGCCCTTCATGATGACTTGTGAAGACAAACACCATCACTCCAAAAGTCCACCCCTTTCCTTCTTCTTCCTCCAGTGTTATAGCCTGAACACAGTGCTGTACGGTGCGGAATATCCCTTGAGTAAGTTGGGGTCAGCTGTGTACCCTCAGCCTCCTCACTGGTGAGGGAGTGTGAAAAGCAGAAAAGCCCTTAGCTGTGCAAAAGCACTGCTCAGCAATAAAAAAAAAAACACACCAGAATTATTTGTTCCCAGAACAAATCCAAAATATATCCCATGCTAGCTGCAGTGAAGAAAATTACTTCTAACCTAGCTAAAACCAGCAGAAATGTTCATTCTGATCCAGCTTTACTCAGGCACTTGGAGATCTGAAAACAGACAAAAAAGCTCCTAAGGTCAGGCCATGTAGTTCAGACAGGAGTGACTGACTTCAGGAGTACAGAGAGTCTGGACACAGCCTGAAAGCTTTTAAGTGTGCTCTCTGCCCAGACACAGCTTCCAGTACACTGTAAAACACAGAATGCATATTCCGTGGAGATGCTATAACAAGGATGCTGCAGCGACCTTTTCTGCTAATCTGTCTCTCTTGTGACTAGAAAACAAATCCTGCAGGCTTGGTGGACTCAGTGCAGAACTAGAATCTCATTCTAGTAATTTTGCTTCTGCAATATATTCTGGCATCATGTCAACACTACCTCAACTTTTTTCTTTTTACCTTTTTTTTTTTTTTTTTTTCCCCACAGTAGAAGTCAGTCACACCAAAGAGGCTTCAGGTTTTATCTGAGTTCATTGCCAAGGAGACATCTCAAAATTACTTGAAAGTGTGATTTTATATTAATGTTGTGGTTCAGACAAAGACTATGGTCAGTATTGAAAAAAATGCAGTTGGATTTATAATAAAGTAACTTCAAACTGACATTGTACTTTACTGTTTTGAATTTGGATCAGAACAGTGTGCACCATATAATAACCTTGACATTAGGTTATACAATTAAATTTCAAATAAATGTTTTAAGCCTTTATAATTTAATTTGTTCCATTTTTGCCAGAAGTAATCTTTCTTTTCTTCTGGCCTACTTTTTAGAAAATGCCTGCTCAAATTAGTTTGCACACAGATCTTTCTGATAAACTTAATTTTCACTGGAAGACTCATTCTCCTAATGTCTGTGATGGAAAATAGAAGATAGACCATAAAACTTTCTGCAGTTAAGGGTTCTTAAAGTTCTTCTGATAGCATTATGAATGGTCTAGATCATGCTGCATGAGGTTCGTTTCTCATCCAGGATTTGGGTTTGGGTGATGAAAGCCCTTCTAGCAGCATTGCACATGAGTCACTGTAGAATGGAACTCACGGGACAAGCTATTTCTGCTTCTAATGAGCTTGTGATCAGCAACGTCCTTGACAGTCAGATTGCAGCCAAATAATAGTCTATGGAGTTTTAAGGAGAAAATACCACAAGCATTCCTTCTGGGGAAGTGTATATGGGCTGATTTGAGTGGAACGTATGCAAAAAAGAAAGGACAAAGAAGGCTGACTGTGAGACAAAGGTCTGTACAGAGCTACAAGGGATGTGTCAGTCAAAAGACCACCAGGGTGCCTGTTCTAACACCTTATTCTAAATATGAGTGGGTTTTGCACAGCTCCCAGCAAAAGAAATGTGCAAGCATTAAAGATTTATTTTCAGGTTAATGTCACAGTATAGTAAAAATTCTGCATCTTAGGTACGGTCTTTTGAAATAAGCTACTACAGGGAAAAAACTCAGATTTACTGTCTCAGACTTTTTGTTCTATTTTCACCTAGTAATCTAGTGTAAAGACTGTCCAAATTGACTAAAGAACAAAATTTGCTTGTCATTTAGAAAAATAGTTAGGAGACTAAACTATTTACAGATACACAGATCCACATCTAATAAAATCCCTTTTCTGTACTATTTCTAATTGAATGAGATTATAATTTCTTCCAATATTTTAGGTACTATAGTATATTAAATTCCAATTACTTTAAGGAGGCCAAACAATGAAAAACAAAACAAAAAACTTAAATTTTGGGGCTTTTATAAATCACAAAATCATAGCATGGTTTGGATTGGAAGAGACCTTAAAGGTCATCTTATTCTGACCCCCCTGCCATGGGCTGGGACACCTTCCATGAGACCAGATTGCTCAAAGCCCCATCCAACCTGGCCTTAAACACTTCCAGGGAACTTACTGGGAAACCTGTGGCAGTGCCTCACCACCTTCACAGGAAATAATTTCTTCCTAATGCCTAGTCTAAACTCACCTTTCAGTTTCATAGAATCACAGACTATGCTGAGTTTGAAGGGACCCATTAGGATCATCAAGTCCAACTCCTGGTCCTGCACAGGACACCCCAAGAGTCTCACCCTGTGCCTGAGAGCATTGTCCAAACACTTCTCGAACTCTGTCAGGCTGGTGCTGTGACCTCTGCCCTGGGGAGCCTATTCCAATGCCCAGCCACTCTCTGGGGCAAAAAAACTTGTTCCTAATATCCAACCTAAACCTCCCCCAACTCAGCTTCAGGCTGTTTCCTTGGGTCCTGTCACTGGTTATGAGAGTGATCAGTTCCTGTCTCTCCACTGCCCCTCATGAGGTTGTTGAAGACAACACTGAGGAATCTCTGATGCATCAATGTCTTCTTTTATACAGAGGTGCCCAAAACTGCCCCAAGCACTTGAGGATGCCCCAGCTCAGAGCAGAGGAGACAATCCCCTCCCTTGCCTGGCTGTGATGCTGTGCCTGAATCCCCCAGGACAGGGCTGGCTCTCCTGGCTCCAGGGCACTGCTGGCTCATGTTCAGCTTGCCACTGACCAGGACCCCCAGGTCCCTTTGCCCAGCACTGCTCTCCAGCCTCTCGTTCCCCAGTCTGTGCACAGAACCAGGGTTGCCCCATCCCAGGTGCAGACTCCAGCACTTGCCCTTGTTAAACTTGATCAGATTGGTGATTGCTCATCCCTCCAATGTGTCGAGGTTCTCTGCAGGACCTTTCTGCCTTTGAGGGAGTAGACAGTTCCTTCCCAGTTTAGTATCATCAGCAAACTAGCTTAGTATTCCTCAAGTCCTGCATCCAAGGCGTTAGTGAAGGTGTTGAAGAGAACCAGGCTGAGGATGGAGCCCAGTGGAACCCCCCCAGTGACAGATCCCCAGCCTGATGTACCCCCATTCCCTGTAACCTTTGTGTCTGACCTGTGAGCCAGTTGCTCATCCACTGTGTAACTCAGTTATCCAGCTGTGAGCTGGACATTTTGAAAATCTAAAATTATTTAAGAGCATGTATCTTATATATTGACTATTATTTTTAGGTAAGTGACAGAAAAAAGCCATGACAGATATGGGTATTTTTCACTGATAATTAAATATCAAAATAACTCTGTAAATTACTAATTTATTTACTAAAGGTAGAAAGTTATTCAAAGCAATATTAATTAAGAATAGTAATTAAGACAACCAAATATCTTCTAAGCAAAAAAGGGAACAAAAGAAATACTGGATTGTGATGTGTTACTACTTGATGAAGCACAAAGTTTGTTAAAAGAGTTGAACTGCAGTTTACTTGTATGGCCGAAAAATAATACCTGTTAGAAAACTATTTAGTCCTAAGAGAACATTTGTGACGTTTATGAAGGCAAAGAAAAAGTGCTTAGCTTCAGGAAAATAAAGAAATCCCATTCTCTTTCCTTCCCCATTGATACTGCCCAATTCCCCAGCTGCCTGTACAGCGGGAGGAATTAAGCCTGCTTCAATATTTTAGATTAAAGCAGTTACAACTCAGAGGTACAAACCAATATATCTAAATGAAACAGCCTTGTCAGTTTGAAATTTCTTGTACACTACAGATTGAAAGGGGGATGGATTTGACACTTGTGATTGTCCAATTATTTTTCTGGCTTAGAGACTCATAAAAAAATGTATGCATACTGAAAGAAGTAAGGGAGAATTCTGCATGAAGTAATTGCTGTTATTCCCCAAATGAATCTTCTACAATTACATTTGATACCACACTTGATTGCCTTGCAATGGTTGGTTAACTAAAGCAATTTTGTTTCCAGTTGGGTTGCTGTATTAATTGTACTTACACATGTATAAACATAAGGGATATCTCATTGGTATTTTAAAAGGGGAGTCTGTGTGGATGGCCTATTAACATTCACTTATTTATACGGAGACTGAAACTCAGACTTTTAAGAATTACTATCATATAAAAATGTCCCATGAAAAATTCTTTTAATATGCTTTATCTTTTAACCAGTAGTGTCGTTTTATATTCTGTGTAAAATATATTTTTATACATCTTGGTAATTTTGAGACAGCATTTTATCCGATGATAATATGTAGGCTGGTGTTCATATACCAACTGGACTTAGAAATAATGACAAAAGGTCATGGGAATATTACTTTGGAATTATGATTTGTTGTTTATATTTTTCTAGTAGAAATTTTGGCTGCATAAAACTGTAGTGAAAAGTTGCTCAGCAAAGAAACAGAAGATGAAAAGGATAGCTAAGATAAAACAAGTTTCCTATCACCAGAATTTATCCAAGTAGTGACCTGCAAGAGCAGAGCAGTAGTAGGTGTCTCTGTTGTATCTTGCAGTTTGAAGATTTTCAAGACTGTCTGTAGCTTATTGTGGTTGTTTGAACAATGCTAAAACACTGCATCTTAAAAACCTCAACTGGAAAATAAACCAACTATGAAACTTTCAGTTTTGGCATGGTTTCATTATAAAGATGCAGTTTACTAAACATATTTTGTCTCTTCAAAGAAGGAAAACTATGAAGAAAACAAACCAGAATCCTTTTTCTGTCATCTCTTCAGAGAGACAATACAGTTCTCTCATGGCTCGTATCTCTGATAATTCTCTTTTGTGCAAAGAGCATCTGTGAGAAATGATACAGTTGAGATTCGGCACCAGACCTGTAGTACAGGGAACTGGTCCTCACAGGTGCAAAGTAGGTGTGGGATCCTTTCCTGGTAAGTCATATATACTTTATAATTTTGTGAAAGTTATAATAACACTACACAGGCAAAGTGTCAAAGCTGTCTATATCTTCACACAGTGCTTTGATGCAAAGCTCAGTGAAATAAATCTTCCATCAATTTTGATTTATTTTGGATAATGCCTCACATTTCTAAAGCCCCTGTGATTTGAAAAAAAAAAAAAACCATCCAAATGATCAATTTAAATTGACAGATTTAAATTGACAGATGGTTAAGGTTCTAGGGAGGATAATATTTTATTCTCTGAAGGGCTGTGTGCCACCTCTTCTGTGACCTATAGCCTTCATTTGTGTATAATTTAAATTAAATGTTCCCTGTCTCACTGAAAAGAATGAAATACAATTTTTCTGCCCGTGATTGCACTTGGACATCTTCCTACCCAGGGAATGAAGTTCTGTGTAGGTGCACTGGGAGTAGTAAGAAGGTGAGGTAAAGAGGAAATATGGATAAATCATATTTACTGAAATAAATGCGTGGGTAGGTTTAAGGGTTGTTCTGATGTTCATTTGATGTTTATCAAATCTCATACATTTTGAGTCATGCAAGTTCACTGTGAATGTTGCAGGAGCAAGCATTTTTGCAGTTCACTATAATGTTTGTCAAAGTGAGACAGAAGACACAATAGTTACAGCCTTTGGGACACACTGACTTCATCTCCCCAGGATCTCCATCATTAGTAAGGAGAGTTTCATCTAAATGTAGAAATCCACTGTGAACATGTCCATGCTGAAGTCTCTTTGGAGATGTGGCATAAGCCTCACCAGATTAGTGCAGAATTTGTCTGGCATTCCCTCCTGGGAACAAGATCCCTCTGTTTACCTGTCTGTCCCCAACATCCTGCCCCCATCCTTGGATACTTATTTCAGAAAGTCTCAGTGTGCCTTCTGGTTCATAAATATCTAGCAGGCGCTAGTTAGATAAAAGAAAAACATCTTAAAGGCAATTAAAAAAAATAAATATCCAAGTCATTAGAAATCTTTTTGAGTACTATTGCTTGCTACTTTGCCTGGAGTTTTATAACTTCTGAGAGTCTCTCAGGTGAGTTTTTCAGTCTAGAAATCATTGATTTTCCTCTAAAACATGGGCTGCCACAGGACAGCTCTTCCATGTTGTTCCATTAAATATCTGATATGCTCCTGTAGGAGAATTATACCAATGAGTTTTAGTGTGATTACTCATACTGGTAATCCTTGATTTTATTTTTTTATTTTTCACACTTTAGATTTACTTTTAAACTGATTAGAAAGTTGATGAGGAAGACAGTAGTAGCAGTACAATCTAACATTACATATAAACAGGGATTTTAAATGTGTAGCTGTAGAGGAGCTAGCTTTTGGTCTTTAGATACTGGTTATTTACCATATCTTAATATGCTTGCCTTCAGTAAAGGAGTGTAACTTTATAATATAAATAGTTTCAAGGATCTCATCTGCTCAGTGAAGTGCTTCACTGGTTGGAAACTTGCCAAAAAAGCTTTTAGAGTAAAGCAAAGAAACACCTTCAATCACTGTTGAGGGCTTTCAAGCATTCCATTTTATCTGAAAAATCAAATATGTTAAAGACGTCTAATACACTTTTTACTTATTGACCAGGCAACTCATTTAAAAAAAGTGAAGCTTCTGAAAGAGGTGGAGGGAAGGATCTAGGTAAGAAGAAAAGAAAGAAAGGTGTGATTTCTATTATTAAGCTGCCATACATATGCATTATCACCTTCATTTTGAATGAGGCTTTAATGTGCTTTCAGAACAAACACCTTATTAAAAGCAAGATATACTATTGTACTCAATATATTAACACCCTGTAGGTTCTTCAGTTTAAAACTGAGAAGTACAATATGCTAAGGAAAGCTTTTGCAGGCTGCTATTGTGCACATTTTCTAAGAGTTCATTGAATTTGTGGCACAGATGAAGCTAACTGGTTTTTTGATGTTACCTTTCACCCTCAAATTCAATTTCTCATGTCAGTCTGGGAAAAATAATTCATAGCACTGCTTTACTACCTTTGGTGAATCAGTAAAATCAATTAGGAAATTAGGAATGGACTTCAAGTGTGCTGTTTATTTTGTCTGCAAGCTTTTTTGTCAAATATTTTCATTTCAAAACTAACAATATGTTTTTTCTTCCTGTGATTTATTCATGCCAGTATATCTAGTATCTGACTAGTTTCCTCACTTTCCTTGGAAAACTTATTTTCCTGTTGGTTGTCACATATTATTCTGACACTTCTTACACTGAATTTAGGAAATGAGCCAATGTTGTGGAAAGAGGAGTATTAACCAACTTAACTTTGCTGTCAATATTTATGAATTGGAAGAGAGAGTTTTTTTGTTATTGTTGTTTTTTGGGATTTTTTGTTTGTTTTGTTGTTTAGGTTTTATTTTTTGTTTTTGTTTTTTTTTTATTAAAACTGAAAAAAATCTGATTGAATATACACAGGAAGTTAATGAATGGTATAAGACTCAAATATGGCTTTTCATAATGGAGGCAGAATTCAAAGTTTGAGAAATTCAGAAAATATTGCAAAGGCTTGGTTCTTCAGAGAAGGAATGCCATTCATAAGAGCAAACCTTAGAGGTTTTTTTAAAGGAAATTAGACCAAAATAATTTTAAATATTTACCGCCAGAAAGAGGAAATACTATGAATATATATATATATATATGGAATTCTGCATGTGTTATTTCATATTAAGAATAGAATTTTTCTGAAACTCTGAGCTGAATGGTTGGATTTTTGGAGGTGGAGATATTTGTGGGTTTCTTAACTCCATTTACTTCTACTTTTTTCAAATGACAAAACCAGAGGTATCAGGCCAGATATTTTAACTTATTGTTTTCTCCCAGGATTCCTGTAAGATACTAGATGAAAATTCAGTTTATCTTTGTCAAAGCTCATTACCTTTAGAAAAGGACCTAACAGGGAAGTTGGAAAGTTTCCACATTTAAAAGTTTGTAGGCCTCTAACCTTCCAAGAAGCTCTGTTCGTAGAAAAGAGGCTTGTGCACTAGATGTGAACAGAACATGCTGGATATCTGCACTCTTTTGCAGTTGCAATACTGTAGAAATTTTAATAGGTATTCTGTTTTACAAAGACTTTAAAATGCTCTGGGAATGCAAGACAATCTTATTAAGAGCTGCATTTTGCTCAAGGGATTTGGGAATTCTTAGCTTTCCATCTCCTGAGCATATTGTAATTCTCATTAGATTTCAACTAAAGCTGAAAGTGTGTCTCTTTTATGTCCTAAAAATGATGATGTGTGATTGAAATAATGTCAGATATTTCTGTAGACTTGGCCACAAAGCAAGAGATCTACATAACACAGAGCAGAGAAATTGTTCAAAATTGGAAATATCCTAACATGTACTAACCTCATGCAAAAAAAAAAAAAAAAAACCCAAAAAAAAAATCCTTAAAAATTCTGCCTGATTTGACCAGAAATTTAATTATCAAGCATTTGCTTTCTTTTTCCCCAGTTAATTCTTACTGTGAGCACATAAGAACTCTTTAAATAAATACACAAGCAACTATAGGTCTCATTGAAGGGATATTAGGATTTAGCAAGTCTTCTTTGAAGAAGTCTGGGTCAGCTCTATGACTGTCATTCATGAGTTCATAGCACACATTATCATTATGTTTTAATTTTCCCATTCATTAGTCACAAATTATATTGTACTGAAATACTGTGATTTGTAACTTTCTTGAAAATGTGAGAATCAATATAAAAATTATGAGACCAGATCCTTGGTTTTAAAAATGGGTGAATAATCCCTGTTGAATTATTAATTCAGGTAGGATTGTCTTACTCCTTTGGGCATTGCCACTTCTCAGGAGGGCAACCTCAGTTTTGCATTTCTTAAGAGTTACAGAGGAGTACAGTAAAACTAAGAAGGTTGGCTCAGTTGATATTTTTCTGTGCTTGCACAAAATTCTGGTGTTTTCACCTCATGAAACTTCTGCTTTGTCTGTGAGGTTTCTGCCTACGTAAAAGTTTAAAGAAAACTTCCAGCAAAAGTTTTCTACCAGACTGAATATTTTCCATATAGGCATGTTTAATTTAATCTGATTTGCTATGGGCATCATAGTTTAAATGACCTTTAGACTTATTCTAAAATGCTCATTAGAGGAAATCTTGCCATAGCACTTCCCCACCTTTCAGACAGAATATTTCAGTTTTATTTTACCACTATTTGCAGACATTTTCTGCTAAAGCTGTGTTGCTGTAAAAAAAGGTGGTTTAGTTTCTTTTCACTTTTGGTGAGAGATACCAGCAAAAAAACCCAAAAGCTGGATTACGACTGAAATTTTTTTAAAACTATATCATCAATATATTTATTAATCCCAAGTGATGGCTGACATTTCTTCTGCTGATGGTTGACTTATTTTTCTTATTATAGGGATTGCACCAAATGGGTGATTTAATTCCAAATACTTCCAGTCTCTCTCAATCTCTAATGCTTTTGGGTACATTAATTACATCAGGGCATGTAACATTATGTGAGCATATAAGACCTGCTGAGATGATGCTGGAGGCATGCAGAAAGCCAGACAGAGAATTACCTCCTTGAGACCTGGCAGTGAGCTGAGAATTGTTCCTGGTGCATGCTGTGCCATAGAATGTGTCTGGACATTGCTTAGGTGTCTTGGGGGCACCTGTAACAAGCACAACATGGATGAAAGCAGTATGTTCAGAATTGATCTGTGTTTTATTTTGAAACACAGACATCATACTCTCTGTGAAGAATGTAGCATGCTCTATCCTAAAAAGTCCTGTGGTTACACATGAGTAAGTATCCTGTGTCAGGAATAAGCACAAGAGGAAATATTGTTCAAGAGAAACATTTATTTATAGCAATAGATACATAGCAATTACAGATAAATTAATATTGAAAAACTGGAAGGAAAAATCCATCAGTTTAGTAAGGTCCTCAGACATTCAACCAACAGCAGTAGGGAAAATATCCCACTATTTCTGTGAAAATACTTACAGTATTATGAATGATGCCATGATTATGAACTATGAATGCTGCTTTTAGAAAAAATAACTATGACATGGACAGAACTGGACGTCCTTTCCAGATTGACATCAGTAGGTTTTATTAACACGATAATAATTCACTGAAGTATTTTTTTGTACTAGTAAGAGTAGAGCAGTGCAAATCCATGTATCTAATTGAACTTGTGTATGTTTGTCAAGAATAGGATGCACTTAATTCATTCACCTCCTCATGTCATCTCTAAACTGATAAGAAAATATTAATTAATCATTAAAAGAATTAATCAAATTATTTTATCTCTGCACGAGCACTACAATACTATTATTTTCAAGAGCTTTAAATGTTTTAATATGAAACAGAGAAAATTGTCTTCTTTATTGCTTGAAGATAATGAATTAAAGCTTACAGATTTTTGAGATATTAGATATGCTTTTCCCTATTTCTCAGTGTTCATAAACAACATTTAGGTGATATTTTGAGAATCGGACACATTTTAAGATTGTGCTGGTCCTGCTTAAATGTGTGGGAGTTAGTTATATGCAGATAGCAATTGTATAATTTTTCCTCTATGTTTATACTTTCACATGTATTTATATATGTATCTACATTCATATATGCTCAAAGAGATCATCTGATAATGTCTGTGTATTTATGTCTATGAACAGGAACACACTTTTAGATGAGTCTCTTGTTTTGGAAGTCTACAAAGGACTAACTCTGGTGGGCTCAGATACTTTGAGAACACAGTTCTCAAGTGATTAAACTGGTATGTGCCCATACTTTGGAAATTTTACCTCTCTCATGTTTTAAACCCCAGGAATATTCCATATTCAGTGTGAACAGTGTCTTTGTGGCTTACTGCAGGAAAGAAGTCCTGGCCCTTCGGGTCAGTTTGTACAGTTCGCTAATGCTCACTCTGTGCAGGAACTCAGGTTTACTTGCGCCTGTGATTTTCAGTTCACTGTGTCCAGATAACTCACAGACTGTGCTGATCTCATCAGAAGAGTGGTGTGTAGCACAATGCTGATAAAAGTGTTAGATCCCTGGACAAGTGTTTAGAGGTGTTTATAGTACATCACCTGCTGAAATAGTTTTGGAGTACTTTTCTAGGCAAAGAGTGGCTAATTTAGGATGGTTTCTGCTCATATGGTTTTCTGGAGCTGTAAGAGTTGTCAGCCCATCACGTTCAGTGATCTTCCTAAAATAAAACCAAAAGAAAACAATCTCTAGCAAGGTGCATTGCTAAGTGTACCATGAACTGTGTAAAATGCCAAGGGGGAATGGATGGGAAGGCAGGGGAAAGAGGCCCAGGAAGTTTTGGCTGTTGCCAGACATCATTGAAGGAAACAGTTTGGAATGACTGCTTTGCTGCAGTAGCCTCCTGCCTTTCTCCCCAGTTTTCATTGCTATGTCTTCTGTGGGTGTGAACATGGCATCATCCTTGACAAGACACTTCACCCTTTTTCGCAGCATTCCTTCTTTTTTTTTCTTCTTCAGCCTATGTTTCCCATCTTCCATTATCCCTTTTTAAGCCCTTGTAGTTTCTGCCTCTTGTGCTTTCTGCAGTCTCAGTTCATGCTACTGCAGTGCTGTGTAATGGTGCTGTGGAGAGCAGAGCTGAGATAGTCTCAAGCAACATATCATAAATTTCAGGGAACAAAATTATACATTTCATCAAACTAAAACTAGTTTAATACATACTTTGCAATTTACTTCATACTCTCTGGTTCACTGCAATCTTCCAGTGCTAAGCTCCTTTTTCAATAGCCTTAGTTATGTTTGCAGGAGCTTCTCTGACTGTCTTATTTTAACAAATACCTGCCTTAATTTCACTTTTTTACAAGAGAGAGCTATTTTGCTTATTCAAAATTTCTCACATTTTCTCTTTCTTAACATCTTCACACTTCTGTGATATATGTGTCTGTCCACCCTGAATTTTAAAAAAAAGATGTATTTCAAAGTGCTGATTTTTATGAGAATTTGAAAGTGAATAATACAGTGTAAGGGCTCAAACTTACATATGCTACCCTAGATTATGATGGGAATGCTAAAATGCTGCAAACTTCAATAAGTTTCTGACTAGAATAAGATTCATCTATATAAAACTTAAAATATTTTTTTGAATTGTATGCAGTTTCTCCATCCCACAACAAAACCTGTTGTGATCCATGTAAGGAAACACAAACTCCTTTTCATTTATTGCAGTTGCCAAGATGGAGAATGAGAAACACAATAGCAAGATGTTTATAGAACTCTTACTTCCTGTTTCTCTCCTGCATAACTTCCAGCATACTAGTGTAACATCAATAATTAAGAATTAATTTTGCTCTAATTATTTTTATATTAACTTTTTGCATGTAGTGATTAACTGGAAAAGCCTTCATCATTGCATACTAAATAGTAAAAGGAATATTTTCCAGCTGCTGGCTTGTCTCGTGCTACTGAGCTACTTCTGAAATAAGGTGTGCTTCTGAATCTTTGCTTTATTGCCATGATTGAGTGCAAGACAAGCACAAAACAGCTGCCAAAGTTGAATAATTAAATTATGATTCCTTCTGTTCTTTATTAATTAGGTGAGCTTAGGATAATTCTTAGAGCCTGGTAACCGCTGTCCGGAGTGGTTTTTTCTAAGACATTAGAGATAGAGGAAAAATAATTTAGATTAAAGTCTTAAGAAAGATTTGTCTTTATAAGAGGCCCATTAAAACAATTACCAGTCAATATGCCAGACATTTGTTACATGGGTTAGCCAAAGCAATCTGAAAAGAAAACCTGGCCTGACATGTTTTCAACTTTATTATCTTTTTTAAAGGTACTTTTCACATTTAGGAGGAAATTGAGAGATTTGGTTGGGTTTTTTCCTAGTTTTCATGCAAATTGTGTTATATGAGTTACAGCAATTGTTTTGGGGATATTTTTTTTGGTATATTATAAGTCTCTGGTGTTTAAGGACACATATAAGTGATTGAATAAACTCAGTGAAGAGTTGATCTAGATAGGGAAAGAAATCAATGCTTTTAAAAATATTAGAAATCACTAAACTTACAGGTCAGTGTCAGCATTGTAAAATGTGATCCAAATTTAGGATCATACTTTCATAATTTATATATGAAAATTAATTTTTCCTGTGTTACACAGTATTGTAATACCCCGTAGAAATATCCTGAAGTCTTCTTATATTTTAGTTTTTACATGTGGATAAAAGAGCAAATAAAAAGCTGTATAAGACTCTCTGCTGTTGTAGTTTAAGGAAAGTTATGCAAAATGTTGACATGTTTCTTTTCCAGTGAGATTCTTAAAAGACATTAATGTTATTTGGACACTATTTCTTAGAATTTAGTTACAGTGACTTATATATCTCTTGTGGTGCACTTTTTTTTTTTGGTGTTTTTTTTTTTTGTGTTGTTTTTTTGTTTTGTTTTGTTTTGCTTTGCTTTTTTTGTGAAGATAATCCTTGAAGTATACATACTTCAGCCATTCTTATGGATCACCAAGGAGCTACTCTCTTGAGTTTTTACTCCATTGTAGTGTCATATCCCTAATTTTTTTTTTTTTTTGCCTTTTTGTAACAACTGATTGCAGCATTGCTAAACATGGTCTTACTTGTTTGTTGTAATGGACAGAACACAGAAGAAATGTGACAAATGCATGCATAAAGTTTGGGGGACAAATGTTTGCCTTTTTCCTTGTAGAAAATAATCTTCTCAGAGGCTTTTGAAGATTAGTTGGAGTTGGAATATTTTCTATATTCGCTTATGATAGTGTAAGTGGTCCATTACATCCCAGCACCTACATAAGTATGAATTCAGGATGCCAATTTCTTGTGAATCCAAAGGAAACTTATGTCCAAATTGTTTAAGTAGGCTGCTGTACTCTACTGGTTGCACAATTTACAATCTAGGTAATATCCAATCAAGTTTTTTAAAAAATATTTATTTATTTTTATATTCTTTCATCAACTAAAGACAGTAATGCTGAATAAATTATAATAAACATACTTTGCTGCTTTAATTAAACTGATCAGATAGTGTGATACAGAGGTTAATTAGCTGCTAACAAATTAATTTCATTTTCCCACCTGGAAATCTGCTTTGTAATCACTTGCATTTTGCCTTATGAAAAAAAGCTGCTTATGCTTTGAGGAAATTATTGTGATGAGAAAATTAGCAGTTTCCTGGACTTTTTGGAAGAACTTATTTACTAAAATTAAAAAGGATGTAAATTTTTTTGTTTGTTTCTCAGGGTTATCTCTGTCTTCCTTGCTTTTGGCTTAGAGGACTGAAGGAAGAAGAATAGAGGGGATGGTTATTCCTATCTCTTTCCATATGTAGCTGGTTAATTTAAAATTGGTAACTCCAGAAGAGTCCCTTTATGATTTTCTTTCCTGGTCATTTTTCACGTATACAAGTACATAAAATCCTAGATTTTACTGTAGATCAAAATATCATTCTTGAGGATAATTTTTCAGCTTGAATAACTAAAATGACAGTCAGTCTGTGATATAGGCAACTATACCAGACAATATTATCAATGTGGTTTTGCAATTTTAAATTTTCAGTCATTAGTTCTTCATTCTTGCATGAAATATTTGGCCTTTGATGCTTTGCAGTGAAAAAAATGCTTAATTGTTTGCCACATTTAATTTACCTAGTTTACTGGTTGCACTAAAAAATTCAAGTAAATTTTAAAAAGTCCCCAAAATTAAAAACAATTAGTAAAAAAAAAAAAAAAGATAGACCATTCTTACCAGTAGGCAAATTGCCAAAATCCCACTGTTAAATCAACAATTATCTGCATGTCCAATAGAGATTACTATTTGACTGCAGGCCAGTGAGCCAGAGGATGTCTTTTATGTAGAAGTTATTAGTGGAGTGAGCATGTTGCATTCTTTCAGAAGGACAGGTCTGTAGATTTTGATTTGGGTGTGTCTTGGTCTGACTGGTATTTCTCATCATCCTTTTGACTCTCTTACATTTAACCTCACACATTCAACTACTTTTGACATTTAATTCTACGAAGTGCAATTAGTACTTGCAATGTATTCTTAATGTTTTTTCATGAAGCCAAGTGTCATCCTGGCAGCTTAAGTAGTCCAGTGGCAGTGTCTAACAGTCATTCTTACAGTGGAAGATACATCAAAATTGTGGAATTTTTTTGACATGGAGAAGTTTTGCCTGTTCTTTACAGTTTCTGTGATGAATTCTAGAGATCTGAAGACATAAGTACTCTTTCTGATGTTTCTTAATGTTTCTTCTTTTTGAGGTTATGCAGGTAACCTTAATACTCTTCACTACTTCCCTTTTTTCTAAGTAAATGTATAATGTGGCGTAATATGGGCACTGAGGCAAAAGGAAAAAAAACTACTTACTGTGCAAAATAGCAGGGTTTCCTCCTGAGACCTGAATGTGATATAAAAAACTTCTTACTCAGCTTTAGTAATTATAATTTGCACAAGACAAATTAAATCAAGCGTGGTTAAATTCAGCACGTAATCAGATATTGTCACAGGGAGCAGAGGGACACAAGGAAATGTGTCACTTTGAAGGTCAGGCCATTGAGGGGATGGGTCAGGACCAAGGGGTGGATGGATGGCAGCACCTCCTTTGTCACACAGTCCTTGAGTGTCCCTGCCCTGTCACAGCCCTGTGGGCACGGGGGATGTGAGATACCTAGAGAATATTCATGGTGTTTCCACAGTTTCAGCTTCTTCCAAGTTTAGACTTGAGTGAGCTCTTTCAAGGTCTCAGTTTAAACTCAGATGCCTAAAATCCGACCACCATCAGCGCTGCAATCTGTGGATCTAATCTCAGATCAAAATCCCTCAGAACCAATGTCAGGGGCTTGAAATCTTATCTTCTATGGTGTATTTTTATCTGGATTCTGTATGTGTGCATTGCACTTGCCTAACATCTTTCTAAATGAGGCTTGTGTGTTTTAGTCCTGCTGTTGAGCATGCAGATGTTTGATGAATTAATAATTTTATTTAGCACTCTGAAGCATCTGTGAATGGTCAAGTGACCCCTTCATGAAAATTCTGGTTTCCAGATTGATAATTTCTTTGAAGGAATTACCTGTAAATGATTGGTGAAAAAGTTGATCTTTCTCACCATTTAATATAAAGAATAATTTATGACAAAAATTGTGCAGCAGCTTAATGCTCCTTTACGTTATTTTCTGTAATCTTCACCTTCATCTTTTCATTTCAATTATTAGTCTCAGTGGAATCTTGAGAAAAGCCCTTTACACAAATCTGATGAAAAAGGCTTATCATAAATTATAGTACAGACCTGGAAGGTTTTAATTAGTGTATGAAATTTAATATTCTGACAAAGCAGTTATTTAATCAGATTATGTTTGGGGGAGAACTGTCTAACCCTAGTGACTCATTTGTCCATATTTTGGGTAATATAGTGACATATTTCTTGATTGAATATTATACTATTGGTTTTTCTGGGTTTTTTTTTTTTGGTTCAGGCTTTTTTGTTTTTGTTTTTTTTTATTATTTTAATATTTTGATTTTTAAAATATCTTGGTTCTGTGTCCAGTTTTTGTGTTCTAAATCTACATTCTAACCAATTTCTTACAGCCCATGTTTAGGCACCATATTGCATGCATACACTGTAATTATAATTGCAGCTGGTTTATTACATTGCCTGAAATTTTGTTCACTTTAAGGACAAGTGAAAATTCAGTAGTTTTACACATGGATACGTTAGGAAAAAAAGAACTTATTAACTGCTAAGCTCCTTATTTTATATATGTGTCATTTCACTTATGTAAAATCACAAAGCTTAACAAAAGAGATAGTAGTAATTGACATACTTTCTTTTTTTTTTTTTTCCTGTTTGCAGGCTTTTATTCCTTAATATTATCCTTTTTAAAAATAGATGTAATTTTTTATGTGTGATAGGCCACATTTAGCTTTCTTTTCTGAGGAGTCTAATTGTGCTTTAAACTGCATGTCAGACTGTTTAAAGGATTAAAATAAAACTGCGTGGATTATTTGTCATATAATTTGTTAGGGCTAAAACCTTAATTATCCCAAAGGTATTAGAGTGAACTTTTTTTAATACACTTCTTTATTTAAGGATAAAAATACTTTTTTTTTTTTTTTAATAAAATTGATGTTTTGCCAACACTTAATGAAATGCTTTTTTAGCATTTGTAGGCATTTATACTAATTTCCTTTGGTCTGCCTAAAGACTGAAATGGACCGGTATTATTAATACTTTTATGCTTCATGCTAAGCAAAAGGACTCCCAGGTTTTTCACTAATGTGAATGTCTTTTCCAAGTGTGTGGGATTAATATAATTTGAAAATGTTCTCCAAATTTCTATCTTTATTCTCAGACCTTATCTTTAAACTGAAGAGTCAAGATCAGATTTATATTTGCTGTACGGTTTGGTTTCTCCCTGATTTTGATTTCTTTCTCTACCTCTTACCTGCAAACTAAAAGAATCCTCACTATTTGCAGATTACCTGCAATACAGAGCAGCTTTTTTACATTGACTCACTTAGAAGTCATGGGAAGTATCCTATTTTAAAACAAAATCCAAATAAACATACTTAGCTGTAATTTCAGATTTTGAAACATGCACTTATAATTATGAAGTAATGTATATTTGCAATATAATCTGCTGCAATAATTTTAAATTTGCTTCCAGGGGTTTACTGAAGAAAATCTTTGAGTTGGGGAGACCTTTAACTAACACTCTTCTGTTTTGTTTTCTGAGGGAGTTAATTATTTTCTAGTGTCTGTAATGGCTAAAGTTGTAAATTTTTTACTTTAAAATTTTGCCTACAATTTTTGTGGAAATACAGCTTTTAGGAAAAAGGATAATTGTGATCTCTGTCAAAATTAATACAGTATATTAATTTCTTACAATATGAAAAGCTACAGAAAACCTTCTTCTTCTCCTTCCCCTTTCTTTATTGTATCTTTTTTAATAATCTATTTATTTTCCTGTAGTTCATTATAGAGTCTCATAAAGTTCTAGAATTCATTTCAGGCCAATCTTCCCTGTATGCCCAACACCACTTTAGGCTACATCTCACATCCCATAGGGTCTCTAGGAAGCCCACAGATAGATCTGAGGTTTTATGTAATTTTAACCACAGCTTCAGTAAAAGCAGCATTTCTGAAGAGACTGCATTGGATGTCTGTTGAAAAAGACTTCAAAAAGGAATCTTTAGACTAGTTGGTAGAGCACATACTGCATAAAAATTTCTTGGAATTCTAGCATAAGATTTAGAGGGGAGATGTTCCTGCAGGCACCACTACATAGTAGCAATGACCAGGAGCTTTCATTTTCACTTTGGAAAGGAAGAATGTAGATTTCTAATAAATATGAGTGTAAGTTAGTGTTGGGGTGAGTACATATTTCATCTGCAGGTATTCTGAAAGTTGATCTTTCCTCATGCTTTTCTTCTCTGGACACAGAAGTTACAGAGACCATCAACTTCAGATTTTTGTGTGGTGAAATTCAAGAATTTATTAATAGTAATCAATATGTAATGTTTCTCACTAGAATTGTTTTATACCCGCAAGCTGGAAAACAGAGAACTATTCAAATAAAAAACAATGTAAAGACAGTGGAATAATCTCACTTCAGCAGATAATACTATCAATGAAAGCATGGAAGAAAAATAAGATTAGGAAAGAAAAAAATAGCAAGAGTCAAAAATAGATATTTTCGACCTGGTCCAGAATGTAATTTTTATATGACTTACCTGATGTCTTTCTCAGATACTAAAACTTTTTGCTTTGAAAGGGGAATCAAAGATGGTGAAAACCATAAAAGCATATACTGGTACTACATTACAGTTTTTGTTTTATGCATATGTTCTCCCAAATGCATTCTTTTATAAGTTCAGCTTCAGGACTACCTTACCAAATCCCTTCATTTGTTAACTGAAGTATTAGTAAATCTTTACCCCTGTCTCCCACAGCATTACTGGATAAAGAACAAAAATAAATAAATAGGGTATTTACAATGTACCCTCAGTTTGCTGACCAAGTTTGCAGTATTACTTCGTGGCAAAAATGCACAGCAGTGGGAAGATTCAAATTCTTTGTGTCAAGAAGTTAATAAATAACTAAACTACTCACTTGAGAGCCAGCAACAAAGCAATTTGTTCTTGCCAACTAGAAGTGGTTAAATTATGAAAAATTGTCCTCTAAAGATCTGAGTGATCCATTAATCTAATTTGTGAACCATACAGCATTCAGTGTACTGTAGCACTGGGTATTTCATATTTTCTATATTAAGAATAGTGAGATATGTGCAATGTCAATGTCAGTTTATGCATTATATAGGTAATATCTCCAGGCAGGTAATGGACTGCAAGATATAAATAACCTAACAAAAAATAACCTAACAAAAAATAAGTCGTTTGGGCAGGGAGTGTTTATTTTCATTAACTTGTAAATATATCGTGTTCCTGAACTGATATTCTAAAAGGTGATTTAAAATTACTGTTCAATCCAGTAGAGATAGTCAAGCTATGCCAGCTTTAAAAAATTTAAGCAAATAAATAAAAATATAAAAGACAAGGAAAATATAATTGTGAAAATAAAGAGTCATTTTGTTTACATAGATAAACAAATTATGTCTTTTGATGACAGTGTTTAAAATCGTGTACAATTAAGATTTCATAGCAGGATAAACAAGAGCAGTGGAGGGGGGCTCAGGAAATAAACTCATATCTAGATAAGAGTCAATACAAGAGAGGGCCTAATAAAAATTGTATTTTATGAAAATGTTCCTTTTTAAAACAAAAACAGTAAACAAAAATAATATAGCCAGTTAATTATGTCTGTATTGCTTTTCCTGCTCTCATTTTTCCTGAACAAAACTTTCTAGGGATGAGATTGCGAGGGACTGATCTATTGCAATCTGATATAAAGAGTTGTGGTAAACAAAATGTGCAATTTTTTTTTGTTATTTTTTTCCTTTTTTTAGTTTAACAGATAACCTTGTGATGAAAACACTTGTGATAACATTTCTGCATCACTCAGAGCTGCATCTTTTGCAGTTTCAAATGTTACCTGATAAAGAATCAGAGGGGCTTTAGAACTGATCACATTATTTACAGAAGAGTTATTTCATACATAGGTGTTTACAGAGTAAAGAGAAACCAAAGAAAATAGAGCTTTTGCCTCTTCTGACTTACTCAAAGGCTTCCACAAGAATTATATGGTCTTTTCTTTACAACAATCAAGTGAATAAGCAATTAGCTTCAGTCTGTAACAATGAAAAGAATTTCCTCCTGTGTCTGTAATGCCTTGAGGTCTGACTTTGTTATCCAGATACAGATACACAACCAACTGATCTTATGGATAGAAGAGTGTCTTGATGGAAAAGTGGAAAAGTTAATTTTGAGGGAAAAGGATGAATTCATGTCAATAGCATTTACCTCAAAATGGCATTTAGGTCGTCTGTAATATATTTCGTGTTTGACTCTCTAAAAGGTCACAAAGGAGAATAAATGATGTCATTATTATGGAGTGAGGAAAACGATCCTTTGTAAAGATGAACTGCATTACCTTGTAATACACATCATACATTTTTAGTGAAAGTAAAAATTGTCCTTGACTTATCCACTTGGAAAGTGGTTACTGAAAGCATTCTTTCCTGTTGTTATTTATAAAAGAAAACACTTTGTTGTGTCAATGTTTAATCATGTATTTTTAAGGTATTGCCATAAACAGAACTGAAAAAATTAATTGAGACAATTTTTAGAGGACAACAGCAATCACCTATTTAAGCACACTGCGGGTTATGAAGAAATGTTACTTCTCCTTTATTTATTCAAATTCAGTAAAAATAATTTAAAATACTATGTTCATACATGTCTCTGTTTCATACAGAAATGCATATAAAATTGCTTTTATTCAAAAAGCTTTGGGGACATTGCAGCAGTTTATTTGGCAGAAATCTACTCCAGTGAACCTAAACCTTCAAGGCTTTTAAATGGTTCAGTAATATTTAAACAGTGGGAAAAAAAAAAAAAACAACCCAAAAAAAACCCCACGCTATATTCCATAGGACATACCCCAATTTTCGAAAAGCTGTAAAAGTTAACACTGAATGGAATTTCTGACTGATTTTGGAATGGGAACAAGCAATCTTCTCCTTTTATTCTTTGCTTGAATTACATGGTACAGTGTTTCCACAGAGCTGCCAGGATCTGCTGTACACTCCAACAGCCAGACTCTCCTGTGATGCATTTTCACAGATTTTATTTTCGCAGTGGGAGGTGAATAAAACAATAAACATGTGTACAGCAAATACTTACCCCACTTAGCAAAGCCCATGCCTCGCTGTATCTGCTGCCTGCTGGATGTCATGGTGCATAAATCCCCTAATTGTACAGTGAAAGTCACATGCCTGTGACAGAAACAGCTTATGGAAGCCTTTTATGAGCTCTGGAGTTCGTCCAATATTATCTGTACTTTTCTGGCTGTGTTTTGAGTGACTTATGCAGCCTCCCACGGGAGAAGCTTTAAATGAATGAAGTTAAGTACGAGCATGGGAAATTGTGCATGCAACAGAGAGCAGGCAAAGATCAGAGTCTGTCACGTTTCAAAGAGAATACATAAAGAACTGGTGGTTTATTTCAAAAGGTATCTTGCAGTGGTAGAGATTATTGCTACAAAGATTTATTCTCTACTTTCAAACTAACAGAATTACTTTTCTTTCTCTTACAGAATAATGATATAATCTATTACAATGCAAAAGACGATCAGAATGATGTAAGTAATAAGTTTCATTTAATTTCATTGCCTGTAATCTCAGAAAATTAGGGGAATGAAAATATTAATGAAACTCTAAGACTATAATTTAAAGATTTGGCAGAAACAAAAAAGCAAGAAACTTAAAAATGTCTTCAAAAGTTTCCTTAAGAGCCAGACAGTATTTTATGTTTTAATTCTCAAAGTCTGTCTCCTTTCATACAGTTTGAATTACTGGTCAGGCAGAAAATGTGCTGGGAGAATGAAGATCCTGATAGCAGTATAATTCACTTTTTGAAACGTAATAAAATCATAATTATAGGATTGGAGAATCAAAATGATAAATGTAAATAATTCAGTTCACTCTGAAGGAACCATTTTCTGGCCTTATTTTCAAGATCAAATGATGTTGTTCTATATTCTTTGTAATAAATTTTTTACATGAGGAGAAAGAAGATGTGAAATGTTTCTGAATAATTATTTTCATTCTCTTTGTGATCATTTATGTGACTATAATAAGATTTGGGAAAATTGAAAATCCAATCAAAACATTTAGACTAAATTTATGAAACTTCAATTCCTGGTTTACTAAAGCTCTTTAAAAGGTTTGAAGTCTCCTATCTGCCATTAACTGTTAAAAATCTTAATGTGTTCTGGAGACAATACAAGTTATCCTCACCTTCACTGTAGATAATACAACTGCTTGTCTTCATTATAGATTTAATTTATAAGGCCATAGAAAAATGTTGTAAATGTATTAATCAGAATTGCCAGCATGCTTCATTTGCACTTTTTAATCAAGTAGACTTTAGAGACTGATGGCATCACTATTGTAATTGATACTTCTGCTGTAAGGCAATTAAAGAAGGTACATAGATCATGTCAAGCAGAGCTATTTTATATGGTTTTATAGAGTTATGAGTACTTTGTTTCAGATATCACAAACTACTGTCCTGAGTTTTAAAGTTTGCGTGATTAAAGTAAAATTCATTAAAAGTAACCTCAATTTGAAATATATTATTCTGTTCTCATTAAATTCACTGGATGCCAGGTGCTAATCTTCTCTGGAAACAGAAAAACAAAGCTTAAATATTGAATTCTTAATGTAAATATAGCAGATAGTAATGGTAGACTGTGGTGTGAAGTAAAAAATGTGATGTATCTGTTATGATTAAGTAGAACTGGGAAAGATCTTGAGATTACTACTTCTACAACCAAACTTCTAAATCTGTTAGGCAAGGCAGGAAAGGAAATACTGTTTCAGTTTAGTCTTTGTTTTTTTTAATTTTCTTCAGGACATTCTTTTCCCTTCAAGATCAAAGTGCACACACACAATAAAACAAAGATTGTTAGATCAGATATCCTGTTTTATTTCTGTTTCAGTTTATTTTCTTTTTATGTCTTTTTGAACGTTCATTAGAATGAAGTTTATAGTAATGTATATTGTCAAGAAGTGATAAGGATCCAACAATCAGTGACCTGATAGTGATATTTTTTGAGAAGATCTTCATCTAGATCTAAACTATGTATGTAAACACCACATTCTTCCCTCTTCCTGCCTGAAAAAATGCTTGAGACAGCTTTTTTTTTTTCTTTAAATACTGAGAAATTTTAATAGAATCATCTATGAAGCACTGGTTGGTAAAACTGTGTTTGCAATCCATTCCTTTCTGTCTCTTACATGTCCACAGTTTTTTTTCTTCTTCTGTGCTGTGAGCCTTCATTATTCACAGGAAATGATATTATATTTATCTTTGAGTACTATCAAAAATAATTAGTAGTAGAACTTAATTTATTAAAATTAGACATCTAAACTAATCACTGTGGGTATCTCTAGAGAGCTGTTCAGTTTGTTTTGAGACAGATGTCTAAGGTTATCTGAATCCGTTCTGGGTCTGTGTTTCTCTTTGTTGACCAGGTCCCTGTAACATATCCTTCTAGATCTTAACTTTTGGATACTGAAGAATTAGGAGACATTAATTTCACAGGTCTTGCCTGCCAGTTTTTATTTGTCTCCACTCATCCTTTGGATATTACAGCCATTTCAGAAGAGCAGTCTTAAATTCTGCATTTCTGGTGTATGTTCTGCTGCAGTACAATTTTTTTTTCCTTCTTCCCTTTTCCATACCACATTCAGGAGATCTTTCTCTCATTTTTCATCTGCTGTCTTGATGGGCCTTTTCGAATCTAATGACTAGGCTTGCTTGTACTTAAAAAAAATAAAGAAGCACATGAAGGCTAATCATTCTCTGGCCTTTGGATTTCTCAGTCTCACAGATAAAACGATCAATTTGTAGCCTATAGTCCATCAATCAGTAATGGACCTTTTGTACTCTTTATCTTACAACAGCAATTATATTCTACTTGCTTATTTCCCCCTCCCCCTCAGAGCTTCATGTAATGTGTGAGCACTTGATGATAATTAATGAGTTCTATCCTCACAACAAGGTAGGAGGTATTATATTTCCATTTTTTATATCTCATAGGAAGATAATGGCCAAACTTGTAATTTCGTATAGGTCTCTCAGGTTTTCATTCACTGTCCTTTTCCCAAGAACCCTTTCAGTTTGATATATTACAGCCTGTTTGTGCCCTTTAATTTGCAGCTGTCAACAGCTTGTTGTATTTGGACAAATGCTGCAGTGCTTTTATTGGACAACTGAGTAGTCCCACATTAAGCTGCTCTTTCCCATTAGTTTTCATATTGCTTTGCCTGTTTTCTCATCTTGTTCTTTGTACCCCCACTTTATTTATAGTAATTTTGCTTCACTGCTCAATTCTTGCCTCTTCTTTATTATGGCCTCCATTTTATTTCCAGTGATTCCACATCTAGTTTTATAGATTCTTCCTAAATATTTTTTTCTGTTTCCTTGTATTCAAGTAATCCACAATTCGACTATGCACTGAATTGCTCAATTGCCTAATTTTCATTTATCCTGAATTCCTTTCCTAGTGTTTCTCTCATTTCTTCTTTGCATCTTGCTCCTTTTCCAAATTTTTTTAGTATAATTTCTTGTCATGGTTTTATAAACCTTTTCCTGCACAAGCTACAACAGCCTAAAGACATGATTTTTCAATGATTTGATGGAAAGAACTAAGTAATACAAATAAAAAAGTGTCTCTAACATGAAACTAGCCACACATCATTGGAAGTCTCCAGTTTCCCTGTAATCCCTTTATATTAATTGGGAGCAGCCATTGTATCTCCTGGCAAGAGTTGTGTCCCTAGTTAGCACAAGTGATTTATTAGACATTGCCTTCATCCAGTCTCATACTGGCTTGCAGTTATGACTAACAGAGCTGTGCTCCTTATGCAATTATTGATCACACACTAAGTGATAGTAGCACTTTTTATTTTCTTTTACTCAACTGACATGGAGGCTGTAAAATTATGGGTCCCTTTGGGCAGTAGCTATCTGCACAAAGTGTGAATTCAGAATGTGACTAGGAGTCAATGTGTGGGTTCCACTAGAAGAAAAAATCTGGAAGATACCTATGGTTGATTTTAAACAAATACATTTTTTATTGCTTTATAATAAAGAAGGAAGAAATATTTTAAACTGATAAGCAATCTGTGCCATATGGTTTAGAAATTTTTTCCTAATTCAGTTGATGCCTTGTTATTTTGGAATAATTTGTGAAACATTAACTTTCCTTGAGTTTAAACTGCAGCATAAATGCAGCTATCAGTTTGGGGTTTTATGAATACTGATAAAAAATTATAGCCTTACACAAGTCTTGCCTTTTCTACTGCTTTATGGTATAAGGTTGCAAAATCTACTTATATGTGCACCTATGATTAATTTAGTTAAAAGAAGTCTGTTAATGAACTATCCCAGGTTTACCTGTAAGCAAGTCTGAACCTACTGTACATTTGATCAGAGAAATGCTGGTTTGTTTTTTTGTTTCCCTCCAGCCACAAGAATTCAGGAGTTTCCTGGCTTTTTCCCTTATAACATGCATTGAAAATGGCATAATAATTTATTTTATACAAGTATGATATTTTATGTATTTCATAGCTGGACATCAGAAAATAGAAGTGTTTCAGGAGCTTTGTGTTGGGGCAGGTAGAGCCCTTGAGGGGGGATGGCACCTCAATATGGTGAGTTTGGAAGAGGACAGGGAGCTGAGGCAGAGCAGATGGGAGACTCCAGTGATCCAGTCTCAAAGGTAGCAGATGTAGAAAGACTTCTAGAGATTGAAAAGGTGATGCCAGATATCTACAAGTCCAGCAGCTGCCAGCAGTGCCAGCTGTTGGATTGAAAAGTGAGTCTCTAATGACTGGCCCTGACACTACACAGAAAGCTGGGAAAGAGACTGCTTTTGCACGTCATCCAACACATACAGATTTCCTCTGGCTTTTCAAGGTTTTTAAACCTGATTCTGATAAGACAGAACCTTTGGAAACTCCCTTTTATCCACATATGTAAGAGCAGTTCTGTCTCCGTACTTTCACTATGTCTGGATGCCAGCATGCGCAAATAACCAAATCAGTATCTGACCATCTCAGTTTAGCTAATGGAAGACTTCAAACCCTCATTTTTTTTTTCTGAGCTAAAGCTACTAACTTTTCAGTATTTCCTAGACAGTGAAGGATAGGTGTTTCCAATAAAAAATTTGTCTCAAGTCATTTAGGATGAGCTTAAGTGCTAAGCTGTAGAGGATCTAGTTTCCTTTTGCAATAGGGCATCCTACCAAGAGTAGCCAGCTAACTTCCTTAGCTCCCTTCTGCTTTCATTGTATGACAACCAATATGGTTTGACATTACACTCACATCTATGATGTGCTGCATTTCTTTTCATCTTCTCTTTATCCTTTACTGCTTCGATATTGAAGAAATTTTTAAAATTAGTAATAAAAATTTTCTGCTATTCCCATTTATGTGAGTAAACGGCCAAATCTGTCATAGAAATTGGAAAATCAAGTTAGATAACTCCATAATAACTTTGATTTGCACACTCCTGCAAGAAGGTGCCATCAAGTAGGTGACGTAGATACAGCATATCTTTTTAGAACTTATTTTTATGATTACTATTCTTCATGTGTGCAAGTTGCAGCTATTTTTAAATTTAATTTCTTTGCTGTCTGAACCAACCAAGGCTCTTAACCAGGCCAGTTACTGCATATGTCAGATTAAATAACATTTGTCCATATTTACATACCTAGTTCTCATATCTTCTGTTTGTCATATATCTTGATGGTATATGGTAGAATTAGGCATGTAAAAATTTCACTGGAAAACATAATTTACTGCTTGTTCTAGACAAAATTTTGTACATTCTTGGAGAATGTTGATACTAAAATGGACTAGTGACTGAATTTGTAAATAGATTAAAATATTAATTGAATGGTGTTTGATGGTGATATTTTGAATTTAAATTTTTCGAGAACTTGGGCTGCATCTGTGCCAGGCACTCTGATTCTTAGCAATATGGATTCTATTGAGGTTTTGTTCGTTTTGGGTCCTTACTGTAATGGGTATTAGCTGCACAGACAAATGCCTTGTTCTAGCCTGTTTGGGGTTTTTGTTTTTGTTTTTTATATAGACAC
Source organism: Toxostoma redivivum (assembly GCA_013397375.1). NCBI lineage: Eukaryota > Metazoa > Chordata > Aves > Passeriformes > Mimidae > Toxostoma > Toxostoma redivivum. The sequence continues at coordinate 1,736,478 of VXBI01003376.1, forward strand.
AGGACATGTTTTGACAGGGTAGTGTGCTCTTAGACTGACCTAGACTGTGAGAGGGAAAGAACTTTGTGCTAGTAAAAATTAAATATTTCATTATGTAAGACTGTCAGAGTAGGAGTGTTGATGGACCTGTGTAAGGAACATTTTGATAACCTTAGAGAAGTTTCACTAACCTGTAGTAAATGTCATATTTTTCAACTATATTTTCATATTTATTAAATATATATCTTGAAAATGAACCTGTATATTTTAGTGCTGGAATGTATTGCTTGGAAGTACTACTTAGACTCTATAATAAACCTAACATTTTATGAAATGAGGATAAATAATTTGATATATTCACATAGACTCCCTTAATCATTTCATTTTCTGAAAGAAATGCCCAGTTGTTGTACTTTTTGCATCCTGAGAGTATCCCATGCCTCTTTCCTATGCTTCTCAAATGTGCAACATATTCATAGATATTTCTCTTATAACTTACTGTATTCTGGATAGCATAGAACATATTTTGGTACATATGTTGAAATAGTTTAATTTTAATTAACATGTTTTAAAATTAACTATCATAGAAAGATCGATTTTTTTTTTAATGTATCAATTTACTTGTACTGCAGAGTGTTGTTTCTTTTGCATTGTGGTGTATAATAAAAATAGTATTTATGGCCAAAATACTTCTTTTTGTAGTGAACGTTCTACTATAGAAGTTAATTCTGTTACAAGACAACACACAGCATTTTATCTTCCATATATGGGAAGGAGTGAGTAAACAGGAAAACCATATTTTTATGTTTTTATCTTTTATCTGTTCATCATTTTTTATATGCAAGAGGATTTACTAATTTTAGTCATTTCGTAGTATTTTGACCTCCAGATTTTTTAGGAAAATTTGAGTATTCTTGCTGAACTCATTTGTCTCTCACATCAGGAATCCTGTATTATCTGACAGAGATTTGGATACTATTCTTTGGAAATCATTGGAACTGATAGTGAGGGCATGATTGACGTTGTCTACTCTAGTATCAAGACATTTTTGCATTGTTTAAAAAGGAATCTGTTCGTTTTACGCCATATCACTGGGAAACATTCAGGTCTTTCCATTTCAAGGTCTTACAGGTAAGCTTGAGTACAACCCACAGGGGAAAACAGACATTCCTTTGAGCTTCCTATTGCAATTATAGTGATCTATTGCCAAAGGAAGCAGGGGTTCTAACTTCCCCCCCTCCCCCAGTATTATGATTAAAAAAGTAGGTGTCAGGTTTATATTCCTTTATTCAAATTTGTGCAAGTCTTCCCTTCTCCCAAATGAATATATGTTCAGGCTTGAAATGAAAAATGCATGATAATGAAATAAATGACTGCCCCAAAGCTATCTCGTACCTGTGAAACAAAGTTATGAAATAATAATGGCAAGAGTGATAACTGTAGTTGCCCGTGTCCTAAAAAATATGAGATTGTTCTTAATGCTGAGAATCCTACCTTGAAGGCAAATGTGCCCAAAAGAGCAGGGCTTGAAGTCTCCCCATGGAGGCTCAGTTTATGCCACATCAAAGATCAGAATTCAACCCTAAAGCTGGTGATTCATCAGTTTAATGAAAGATTTCTTGCTTCAGGATATTTCCTACTAATATCAAATGCATGAGTGATAACAATTGCAGTGAATGCAGTGTAATTGTTGATTGGAGAATAAAAGCAGCACCAAAAGCTGAACTTGTCATAGGATGTTTATAGCATTTGAGGCAGTGATTTTTTAGCAAGCACTTTGTTGCCTGATTACAGATCCTAATGTTGTATGAGTGTTCTGATGTGTTGCTTTGAAATATGTGGGTCACATTGAGACTTTTAAGTTGTACAAAACAAAACAAATTACTTAATCTGATGTCTTTGTGTGACTGATTGAAGGTGGAGGTAGGCTTTGAAAACGCCAAGTCAGATCAAGAATCTCAGAAAGGACCACTCACAATATTATTCAAAGGAGCAGGTAGTGTGGCGTGGTGTGTAGTGTAAGTGATAAAATGCAGGTCCTGTTCCTGCCCTGCCCCTGACTCCAAATAGGAGCCAGCTGATGCCATCTGCAAAGGGCTGGATCACATTCCCTGGCCTTTCCACATAGCCATTCTCAACTTGTTCTGTCCCTTTGTTTTTTGGAGAATACGTGGGGAAAAATAACAAATTGAAGAAGACAATCATATCTATTCTCACCAACAGAGATGAAATCTTCCCAAGTTTTTAGTGTTGGTGTGTAAAACAGTGTGTTAAGGTACTCTTTCCGCTCTCTTTATGGTGTCTGTTGAAAATAAATTTTAATCCAGTGGGAAATCACATTGTCCAGATCTAAAAACTTCTGAATTCAAACTTCAGCTGACCTGTTGCATAAGTATTTTAATTTGCTGACTTTTTAAAAAGTCTTTAAAAATCTACAGATTGACCTGTGTCTTCTCCCTTTTGGTTATACTTTCCTTTTTTGTTTTGTTTTGTTTTGTTTGTTGTTGTTGTTGTTGTTGTGGTTTTTTGGTGGGTTTTTTGTTTGTTTGTTTGGTTGGTTTTTGACATGCATCTGCATTTGGGCAGATTGTCCTTCTCAAACTTCCATTAGTTCCTGTGAGTGGTATTCTACATTATTGCACTGTTAGGATTTCACCATACTAACATTTTTAAAAGTCATATAAATAGTCTTGCACAGTGTTATGACATTTTAATTATGGTATGGTATTTAGTCTGTAGGGAAAGTCTGTGATGCACAGGTCAGTGCATGGTTTGATGTTACCTACAGCCTTTTTCTACCTAGATACAGCTGTCATTTAATTAATGAAAAGCTGCATTAAATTTATGTGACCATGAATTAGTGTGTGATATTTATATAGTGTTTTAAGCCCCATTAGTTGGAAAAAATTGATTAGGAGACCTTCTGGAGGTCATGTAGTCCAGCCTTCTTCTCAAAGCAGGTTTGTGCTGTTATTTATGTTGTTATTGACACAGAAGATGGTACATATTAAGAAGGAGCAATAACAAATTGGTATGCTGCAGGATGTACAAAATCTAAACCTAGCCAGTATGACTGTAGAAAAGAATGTACTGTGAAACAGGATCAGTTGATGGCTTAGCAAAGCATGGCAAAGACAACTGCATCAGATGAAAAAAGTCAAATTAATTAAATGTTCACATTCAGTTGGTATTATAACTAATTCCCAATGAAGCATTAAGATGATTTAACAGTTCTTGTTCTCCAGGGATATGATCTTTAATCAGATGTGGGGATAGTAAAAGGTAGACAGGGTAATTTATTCCAATAAGAACAGTTCCTAGTTTGAAATTTAATTGGGTGATGCATGAAAAATTTAAATTCTCTAGAGGGCATTTTGTCTTGAAAGTATTTTACGGGACTTTTGTCAACAATGGATATTTTTATTCTATTTTATTACATATGTTTGAGTACTCTCATGGGATGTGAAAGATCAGTGAAGGAGACTATGAAATTTAAAGGATTTTTTGTTTGTTTGTTTCTGTAATAATAAATTGGGTTTTTCTGAACTCCTAGTAGCATTTCAATCAGTTAAAGGGAGATCTGATTTTCTTTTAATATGTATTCCTATTGTTGTCTAGTGATATTATCTTATCATTAGACAGTCAAGCCATTGTTACAGTCAGTGCTGAAGTAGGTGGTTCTGTGCAAGACCTGATAATTTAAGGGTAGGCAGGAAGATCATTCTTAGTGAGCACCTTGGTCATAAACCCCTGAGTTTTCCCAGATCATCACCCCATGTAGAAGGGGACCAGGGTAGGATGTTCAGATGGGATTACATGTCATGATTCTCAATCTCATGACCAGGATATGTAACCCAGGAGGGATATGGAGATGTTGCCTGAACCTTCAGGAATGGAAGGGATGGAGTGAGGGACCATTGAGGTTAGACATAAATGTGTCCATGAGACCAGGTGAGATGGAACCAGGGGTGCTGATGCCATTATGAGGCAGCTCTCCATCACCCCTGAAACACTGAGAAGAGGTTTTTCATGACCTCGGGCTGGGGAAGTCACATTTATCTTCAGGAAGATAAATAAGTCTTATATTTCTTATGTGCTTAAATATTTAAATGCACATTTCATTTTACCTGTCATTGTAGCTCTAGAGAAAATAGGACAGGACAGAAATGAATTTTTGCATACTGATATTAGTACAGCAGACTCTGTGTAGATTTGTAGTGAAGGTCACACATAATGTGTAATAATTAAAGAAAAAATCACTAATTCCTTTATTACTATCTTTTAATCTTAAGGGTTTGGTTTTTTAGCTTATTGAAAAATGATACCTTAAAAATGTTCCTTTTTTTCAGAAATTAAGAAAATTACAGAGATTTATAATTACCTGAATTACGGTATTTAAGGCACTCTCATAGATGTAATGTCAACTCTTTTAAACAGAAGAGGACTTCCAGAAGCTTGGATTTCTATTTTTAAAATCTTTCCAGCTGAAGAAATTGGGAAAACCCATGTGTTTTCATCTGCTTCTCTAGAACATAATTCATTGAAATGCTACAAAATTTTCACAGGATCATAGAATAGTTTTGACTGGAAGGAACTTTTGAAGTTCATCTACTCCAAGCCCATGCAATAATCAGGGACATCTTCAACTAGGTTAGATGCTCAGAGCCCAAACCAACCTGACCTTGAATGTTTCCAGAGATGGAGGCATTTACCACATCTCCAGGCAATCCGTCCCAGTGTTTTACCATTCTCATCTCTCAATGCTTCTTTCTTATATTTAGTCTGAATCTACCCTCTTTTACTTTTAAACCATTATCCTTTGTCTTCTCTCAAGAGACTCTGCTAAAAAGTCTGTCCCCAAATATCCAGGTCTTTACATTTGATCAATCAATTACATCAAGGATTCATTTATTCATGAAACCAAAGTCATGATCTACTGAATTGTTTAAATAGGTCAAAATACAAATAAAAAGCAAACACTATTATGTTTAAGATATATAATAATTTTTTGCATACCTAAAAATTCTCATCAGAAGCTGTGAATCATAAAGGTCATATAAATGATTGTATAACATCCCCACATGGTTTTGCACCATCCATAAAATACCATATAATCTTGTATACAGTAGACAGGGACAAGCCTGTAAGTAGCTGTATAGAAATTTTCGCAGATAAAAGATATCTGCATTATAAAAGTAGCCTAAGAGGCAAACAAATACTTTTAAATTATTTTGACTGTATTTGGCACATACTGACATTACTCAATTGGCAGAAGACTGGAAATAAAATTAATTCTTTTTTTAAATATAAAAACTCAATCCAGAGTTCTATTTGTTTTATCATTGACTCACAGTAACCAATTGATGCATTAGAAGCATATGGAAACATTAAAAGCACTGAAAGCAATACTTATCTATATTAAATATAATGGCCCTTGAGAATGACACACTGACAGATGCAAATATAAACTATTTCCTTATTAAGTTGCGTCCTAGTTCCCTTTTTGCAACTACTGAGACCCTACTTATATTTGGAAATAATACATACTTTTTCTTATGTTTATATATATGAATACGCATGTGTATATATTCTTATGTTTAACACCCCCCGTTGCATAACAGAAAAATATTTTGTTTCTGAGTCAACTGTTTTCTTGTTTTATTTTTAAATCTTTTAATTGTTTTGTCCCTAAGAGTAGACAGAAGGATTTCTCTTAAAATCATCATGAAGCAAAGTGAAGACCACAGTCCCCCACTGACACGGAGTGAAAACAAAATAAACTCTTCACAGTTCTGTCACAACCACCTGAATGCACTTGGCAGTCTTCCCACAGCTGGAAAATCACAGCTAGGGAGAAGAAAATAAAAAATGTTATCAGAAGGCAATGCACTCATTACATTATCTAAAATGCAGTAAAAGTGCTTTTGCTATTAGAAATGCATTCTAGCTGCTCTTCAAAATTAGCTCCTAATCCTTAGAAGAGCTGGTCCCAGCCCTTGCTTGCTGCAGGCGTTTGCTGAGCTGTGTGCCTCAAGCAACATCCCATTTTACTCTCTCTGTTAGGTCCAGCTCTAACTTTTTAATGGGGCCACAAGCATTCTCAGAGGGGCTGTGTATGTAGTTCTACTGGATTATTTTCCCCAGGGAGGAAAAACCCAGAAAAACAGCAAAACTAAGTAGAACAGAAAAAGGAAAAAAGAGTACAGAACTGAGCATGGAAGAAATTCTGTGCTTATTTTGTATGTGACAGTTTCATTTGTACTGAGTAGATCTGGGAGGGAAGTAAAAGAAGTGAGCCTCATTGTTTAAAAATTACATTTAGAAATTTCAGCAGATATTCAAAAAGAAAAATTAGGCTGATACCTAGAGGTGAAAATATAAAACTTTGGGAATTCTGCAAGGTAAGACAGGAAGGAATCACAGAGGAAGAAATTTGATGTTGCTAAAACCACAGCAATTATAATTCCATCTCTACATTCATTCTCTAAAATGGTTTGGTAGGGACAGTGAGGATTTGTGCAGAACACAGTCCCTGGATATGAAGGCAATGGAAAATACTAGCAACCAATTCCTGTCTGTTTTACATTTTATGGCAGCAGGCAGGTGTCATTGTTTCTGGCTGGATATCAGTTCAGGAATTGAAAGAAATCTAATTTTAATCTTTCATCATGATGCTAAATCTGTTATGATGCTTTGAGCAACTTCTACATTGTTCCTGAAAAAAATCTGCTTTCAGAAAACAGCTGAAAATTGCTTCACCTTGGTGATGGGTTTTTTTGTGTTTCACAATTTATTTTTTTTTAATAGTATCAGCTTTCTGGTTGTGAGTTCTCAACATCTGCAAAATTAAAAAATAATTTTTATACTAATGGAAAAACCTTCTCAAACCCACAATAACTAGTATTTTTCAAATAATGAAAATTTATTAGTAGAGATAGAAAATCCACTCATCATCTTACAGCTGTGATGGTGGAAAGTAATTGAATGCTGTGGAAAGGAATGAGGATAAATTTGGCTGCAGTGAATTGGGAAGCTAGATTATGTCACAATTTCTTGAAATTAACTTTATCAACTTTGTTTTAATGGATGTTTTCTTTTCTAGACACATCTTCCAGTAATACTACTTGGCATAAATCTTCCAGTTATGTCTTGTAAATACATTAATTTATGTTCACAAAGCCCAAGAGAGAGAAGTTGAATTATTTCTGCTGTATAGTTGGCTTATAAAAAAGATGCAGAAGGTACCCTCCAGTTTATTGGAGATCGTGCCAAAAGTCATTTAGAAATAATCACAAAGAATAGCTGCAAAAATTCTAATTTCTTGAGTTTTAGATGCTATACTAATTTCCTTTTTATCCTGATGGTGACTGGTAGACATGTGGGGGGGAAAAAAAAACAAACAAAACAAACAAACAAAAAAGCAAGCCTTAAAATGGCGCAAATGTGAACTGAAAAGAGAAATGAATTTTATCTATCTCTCAAGGGAGGAAGAAATTGGTCTTGAAATTCATTGCAGCAAAATGAGTGAGTTATTTTCCTGACTGTCAGTGGTAGGTAACAATGTAATGCAATAAGTGAAGGCCAGATTTGAATAGATAGAAAATTAATCTTCAGCCACTATCTCCTCTGGGATTTTTCTGTGCCAGTATTGATTGCATTTCAGCTCCTGACTTGAGAGAGAAATTGGTTGGAGTTGGATTTTAATTATTTTCACATGCTGGATCGCTTTCCATCAAAATACGTGTGTTACTGTTTTTCTGAAAACAAAGTTTAACTGGATATAAAACTGTACCAACTGACACCACAATCTGTCAGGCTTTCCATAGAAATGCCAGATTAAAATAAATAATAAAATAATAACATTCAGGTTTTCCTTATTAATCCTTCCTTTTTTCTTTTTTTTTACATGTAAGCTACTTGAAATTAATAAAATTGCAAATGGAAACCAAATAGATTTATTTTCTACAGAAAGATCCACTATAAATTAGGATGTGTAAGGTGTGGTACAGCATTTGTTGGTCTTGCTGGTCAGGAGGTATTGGCCCAAGTGAGTTCAGCATTAATTTGCCAATAATGGTTCTGATACTTACCTGTTGTGTACAGAACCAGTTCAGACAACTTTAGATTTACAGAACAAATTATTCTTGTCTGAGAATAACTTTGACATTTTTAAAGGATATTGTCATTTGTTGTCTTTGTTTTTGGACAGGGTGACGTGTTCTTTCAGTATCAGAGCTGTCCATCACAAAATACTCCCATGAAGATCAACAAGAGCAGTATGAAAGCATCTACATTACTTTATGTAGTTTTAGATCCACTGCCTTGCATTAATGAAGTTGAGAAGAGTTTTTAGATTAATGTTTTTGGTAGGGTATCATGGAGTATCAGTAGGAATAGCAGATTCAGTCAGTCTTTTTCAGTGTGTGAGTGCACTATTAGAAATGTGAGAAGTAGATTTTTTTTTTTTACATTTTAAGGCATTCAGGTCTTAATTAATTAAATGTTTTCAATTTCAACAAAGTTTAATCCTATGTTGGCTGTTGACATGAAGCTTCTTTCATATCATATGAGTAAATGGAAAGACTGAAAGGTTGTATTTATTAATTGGAATTAAATTGAAATATCAAATAGAAGAAACATGATCATTTTATGTTGCAATGCTTCAGGAGTTTCAAGAAAAAATATAAATATATTGTAATATAAAATTACTGTGCAAGACTTGCTAGGATGGACTGTGTGGAACATTGTGTGATTCTTGGGATTGTTTTTTGTAGGGCCAGAAGTTGAACTTTGACAAACTTTGATTAGTCAGTCCCTTCCAGCTCAGGATATTCTTTGATTCTGTATTCACACCCTTTCTTTTTTACCATACCCATTCCCTCCCAAATATTTCTTGTGGAAATTTAGTTGAAAGAAGTCTTTTGACATTCACTCATTCTGGTATTTTAGTGTGGTTATGTGGCCTGATCATCCCCAATTCTTTTCTGAAGTGTACTGTGAAAACTTTGAGAGTTTGTAATCATTGCTACTAATTTATACAAATAAGAGTGTTAGAACTTTTTATTTTAAATCAAATTGCCTTCTAACAGAAGGGAGATTTTGCCACATAAATGATTGATTGCTGGGATTGCATTTGCATAATGAGACAAAGTAATTTCTTTGAGCAACGTGAAGCTAACAGATAACTTGTGAAAAGAACTCCAGAATTTGTGTAATGTTTTGCATTCCAGATTTTGGACATGAAAAGAAATGTGTCGGATAACATAGAAGCAAAAAAAAAAAAAAAAAAAAAAACAAAAACAAAAAAACAACAAAACACNAAAAAACAAAACCAAAAACCAAAAAACAAGCAAACAGCACAAAAAAAGCCTCAGAAAAAATTGAATCAAATTACATTGTCTGAAGCTGTCATAATGCTGTGTCAGTTCAAATCATACAGTGCATAAACCGTTACTGATCCTGGCTTTAGTCTGCCCCCTTCAAAGTAAGTTGTAATGGTTGTGAGCCTTGTGTGGCTGCTGGTTGCCCACAAAGTTGTCTATCACGTTCTCCTGAATCACCACCCCCTCCAGCAGTAGAGGGATGAAAAAATAAGACCATAAAAGACTTATGGATTGAGATAAAGACAGTTTATTAAAGAAAAGGAAATTCCGAATATTGAAGCTTTGGAAATTCGAAAGATTTATTCTTTACTTCCCACCATCAGGCAATGTCCAAACACTTTCTGGGAAGTGGGATCTTAGGACATACAGCAGTTGTTCCACAAATACTCCACCTTAATGATGAATGTCCCCTCTCTCCTCATCTCTCTGAGCTTGTAATACTGAGCAGAACATCATTAGAAAGGAATATTCCTTTGATCATCTTGGGTCATCTGTGCTGGCTATATCCCCTCCCAAACTCTTGCCCATTCCCAGAATGGGGTTTTAAGTACTAAGCAACAAATTGAACTTCTCAGCATAAAAATATCCTGCATAAAAATAGTCAAAATGAGTACCCAGCTTCTTTTCTTCCAGAAGTTTAGTAGACTTGTGAGATTCATCTCACCTAATTCTAGACAGCTGTATTGCTGACTTCTACATCTAGGTGATTTGCACTAGAGCTACTTCTACAATCAATCAAAAGTAGGAGGCACTTCTAAAGCATGATTCATGTCATGGGAAAATAGGTGTCTAATTAAGGTAAGATGAATTGCACTCTAAACATTCCCATTTCTCTTCATTTGCTGTGAAGGCAGCCTGCAGTGATGAGCACAACACTGCTGGCTTGTAGAAATTAGTGGCTGTCGCTGGTTAAATGAGTTCTGCCCTTTGTATTTCCAAAGGAAACCAGTTCTTTAAAACCCACCCAAGACTGCTGCTTACATCAGGCAGCATTTGAACCTATACTTAGAATGGCATTGTTCTGTAACCTTGAGATGAAGCAGATGAGAAAACACAGGCAGTTTAATCACATGACATTGTGGATAAGCTAAAATTTATCTGACTATACTTTGATAGAAGATAATAAACAGAATGGCCTCTGAACACACATGCCCAACTGACCATCAGGTGCTTCATTGTCACTACTATTTATCAAGCACAGCACATTTTCAAAAACTCTATAGTATGGATATAAATTACTCTATAGTATTAAAAATATCCTTATAATTGCCTCTAATAGCTGGCCTGAGTAATCATTCAGTATCATAGTTGTTCTGTTATTGCTTTAAGTGGCAGTTGACGCATGGCATGGGGCCTCCTGTTCAGCTGCAGCTGAGGCAGGTGAAGACACTCCCACCTCCTCCTTGGCCTTCACTGCCTCCTTGGTTCCACACTTCATACAGTTTTTGTAGCTGAGTAAGAAAAATTCTCTGCTTTTCAAAATGTTGAAGAACTAGTACAAATTGACTGAATGAATTGGAAGGAATCAAGGAATGTGTATCAGGGTGCAGACAGGTGAGAGAGGATGGGAGCCCAAGGCAGACAGGTGGTGGTGAGCCACCTGAGTGTTTTGGGGACCTTTCCCCTTGGACAGATGTAGCCAGTACATGGAATTTCATTGAGGCATGATTAAAATAAATCAATGAACAAAACATGATTCAATCAGAAATTCTAAGAAGGCTTAACTTCCTTGCTTTGTCTGGATGTACTCAAGTTTCTGAAAAATCTGTTTATGCAATGTATATGGGTGGTATAACTTTTAGATTTTTGATTTTTTATATAATCTGCAGAAGGAGCAAAGAAGTAATATTTAAGATTTGTTGCAAATCACTACACATAATAAAGGTAATTTGCCTTGTGTTATGGGTGCAAAAATCCCATGCAGTTATGAAATTTAAGGTGCATAAAGTGTGTAAGGTGTTAGGCTCTTTCTTTTCTTTTGCAAGTCTTCGTTTCACTGAATTGCATTGGGTAAATCAAAATTGAAAGCAAACTGTACACAAATATTCCTTGACCAGGAGAAGCTAATTGTGTTTATACACAAATGAAAAATGCTAGCAATTAAAGAAAAGCTATGATTTTTTTATGTATAAAGAAAAAAAGGAAGAGGCATTGTTTCTTAGCACACTTTTTAATATTTTGCCTTTTATATATTTTTCTTTGAAAAGCCTGAAAAGAATGAAACTGAATCTGGCAGCCAGAGAATCAGACCAGTATTTGAAGATGATCCTGTTTTCCGACGGCAAACATCTTACCAACATGCAGCAGTCCACATACCAACAGATATTTATGAAGGCTGTAAGTAGCATGTGAACAAAGTGATGTTATATTTTAATGCTAAGCTCATGATTTGTGTCCCATTCTTAAAACGGTGTTTGTCTCCATTTTAAGTACAGGTTTGCTGTTATTGTCACTTTTTCTTCTTTCAGTGCTACTTCAGAGACATGCTGTATTAGGGATAATGATTGGTTTTATGAATTAGTAGGTGCTGCAGTTCAAGAGATCCATTAGGATTGGATCTGAGTTTCACAAATGTAACTGGAGGTGAAACAAAACTCTTGCATATTCTGATTTTCTGATCCATTCTTTCTCCGTGCTGTTCACATTTAATACAAACAGTTCTTGACGGCTCTTCTTTACACACTGTTTGGCCTCAGGCAGAGATGGGTTCTGGAAACATTTTTAAGTATCTCATAAGCTGGTACAGCTTAGGGAGACAACATGCTGTGTGAGCTGGTAGTACCAATATTGCATCCAGTGCATTCCTAGAATTACAACAGTAACACACTGACAGAGAATTTACAGTGTCTTTCTAAACTATGCAAAAAACAATACATATATGTGTATACTGATGAGGATTCTTTAATTGTATTTCAAAATTAAGTATTTATCTTTCAAGATGAAAATAAGTCCCTGTGCTCATAATCAAGCAAAAATCTGTATACAATAAAAAGACATTTCAGCATTCAAAGGGGCAGCATATTTTTTAAAAGCCAGGAAGAAAAATTAAGTAGGATTTGTATTTTTAAGTTTTGACTTCTTTAAGGTCCTAATTTCAAGTATGCAGTCTTTTTCCTCTTTTAAAGTCTCAACAAGAGGAAAAAGACCCTAGTGTGACCTGAGCTTTTTAAAATTCATGGCCACAGTTGCATGCAGCTTCCATAAATGGCACAGGGATGAAAATGGAAATGTCACTATGATGGGGGAAAGAATCATAGTAGCTCGTATTCTTATATGGTGAGCTTGACTGACAGATCTAAAGGATTATTCTGAGATTCTGGCTTTAATAAGTGCTAAAGTGCACCTTAATTGCAGGATTACAGAGAAGTGAAAGGCCATTTCTTTTTTTTTTTTTTTTTAAGAGAATTGATACTTCAGTGTTAAAATGATGAAAAAACTCGTCTCCAATTACTAGGATATTTGTAAAGCCGTGTGAACTTTAGTGCAACTCATCATAACAGTACATAAAATGTTTTCTTGTTGTGTTGAATTTACCATTTTAAATAGCGTTCCTGAGGACACATATCCCTTAAAAATGTATACTGTGTAATGTTAGTGTACAGCCCATAAACCTGAAAGGAAGACAAATTATTGTTTCCACAGGAAAGGCACAACTTTAGTATCTAATAAAATGAAAATAATAGAAGGAAATGTACATTTCTGGACAGAGGTCATTGCATGTGCAACATATATGTTTCATGATTCTTTGGGTCTGTTTTTTATATTAATTACCAGAGAGGTGAAAGCCTGGCAAATTACCCGGAAATCTGTAATTCTGTATCAGAAAAATCATGTTGTTGTGTGTCTGGGTAACTTTTCATTACAGAAGGAATTTTCAGAGATAACAGCTTGAGAATACCTGAAAGTGACAGATTTCATATCAATAAACACAAAATGTTCACCAGGTTTTATTTTGTAGTTACAAAGTTCATGTGTCATCTGAAACACAAGTGAGCAATTGTGAGGTAGTAATTTGCCAACAGATTTCCAAAAGTAGAATTTAGTGTTGTTCTTTTCACCTTAAGATCTACAAGCAATTTTTATAACTCTAGAAAGACTGATAATGTATCTTGAACATCATTGTCATTTTTCTGTCTTTTCACGGGAGCTAACCCATCATTTCTTGGGAGAGCTTTCAGTGTCCACTAGAACAGGGATCAGCTGTACATTAGAAATAGTATCTGCAAGTCCTAAATCCCAATCTGTTTGGAAGCATTTGTAACACAGGTATGACAATGAATCCGTCTGAGAAACAGTGGATGAGTCAGAGTTCATGAGTTTTACAGCTTGGAAGCCAATTTTTTTGACTGAATTATGCCTTGGCAAGCAGATTTCATTTTTTTCTACTTTATTGTATGCGCTTTGCAGAATGCCAAGAGAAACAAAGAATTGCTCTTTGGATCTCACAGAACAGTTTTCAATGACTAGATATTTGACTTTCCTATTCCTCCTTGAGATTGGTTTTCACTTCTCTTGCCTCTTACAGCAGCAGGTTTTTGTCTCTAGGGGAGAGGGACAATTACTTTTAGAGCTGCCTTTAATCTGGATTTTCACTTGGACCTGTCAATCATGCTTTTTCATGTTAATTAATTATTTTTTTGTATGGAACTGGGAATTGGACTCAACCATAGAATCATATAATCGTTAGGGTTGGAAGAGACCTTTAAGATAATCAATATAGTATCCATTCAAATGTTTTTTATTCGTTTCATTTCTATTGTAGTTATTACTTGCAATTATTTATGAATTTTAAAATGTAATGAAATAATGAATTTCTGTCCACTTTGATTTTTGAAAGTGGGAAACTGTTTTCTCTAGTAATTCTGTAATGGTGCACAACCTACTTAAAATCTAGTGTGGCCTGTAAAATAATATCTTTTGTCTTCCTACATATATAGTGATTTGCTTTGTTTGAAATACAGTGATGAGCTTCTTGTGAAGTAGTTCCTTGTATTTCACCATAAAAATATATGATACATCATTATAAATATCCATTTACTACGTCTAGGCTATTACGTTGTGAGGTATTTGATTGTAGAAAGAAATATTATGAAAGTTGTTCAGGTTTGGTTTTTTTTTTGCCTGGATCTTCTGCCAAAACCTGTGCAGAGACAGAAGAAAATCTAAGGAGTTAATTCACTTGCCTCTTTCTGAGGATTGAAGATGAGGGAAATCCCAATAAAATAGAACCAAAACAGACTTTTAATTCAGTGTTTTTCAAGAGGTTTTGAAATAAAATCAATCTGCAGCTGAAAACGGAACAGACCCTCAGGTCCTCTTTCTACCACATTCACTGGGAATTAGTCAAGCATCTCCTATTAGTAACAGCTGAAGTATTATTTCTAAATCCTCATTAAAACTGTACCCTGCTTATCCCTAAGCAGAATATAGGAACTGCAGGCCAGAAGTAAGAGGAAATCCCTGGCACAAGGAAAGCAAGGTTAATCTTCCCAGTGAATACCACCCATGCCCTCTCTGTCTGAGATCCACTGTCCCCGTCTGCTGCAGTGATTCCTCTGGGTGTGTGTCTGTCCTGGGCTGTGGTTTGAGGTGAAGTGCTAGGCACAGCACACAAACCAAGCTTGCTTTTTTCTGTGTGGTTGTTCCTGCTTTAATCCCTTTAAATTAGAAATACTGCTTCCACATGTCACTACTTTATTAGCATGGAAGGGCTGATTGAAGTGTCAGGTTGAAAGTAATGTGTCATGAGCATGAGAACATAATTTTGAATATATTTGGGCAGCAACCAGCAAGAAAAAAGGGCTTCCCTGCTCTGAAGCCATCAAACCAGGCAAAAATATTGAGTTACAAGTAATTGATGGTTCATATACTTTAGTAATAATAAAATATAAATACTGTTGTTTCATACTCTCCTTTCATGGCAGTCAAAATTTTTCTGCTGTCTAAAGTCTTGTTTTTATTATATATTACTTATTGAGTTATCAAGTTTGGCAGTGGACGTAAATTTTGCCTTTCTGGTGGTGCATCATATATGTAAATATTCAGCTGTCAATAAAATATTTTTAAATTCTAGTACTCCAATATATCACTCAAGGACAATAAAAACTTTTAGAAATAATTAAAAAAAAATGAGTTAGATGCAATGGTGATTTTTATCTTGATCAGAAAACTATTTCCTTAATGAATTTTTAAAATGTTCTACAGTTTCTGCTTATCTTGTGCATCTCAGTCTAAGAGCTTGAAAAGAAAAAAATACCCTTTGGGAACAGCAGTCTAGTGGAAGTTGTTCCAGCACATGGCAGGGATGCTGGAACTAAATGATATTTAAGATCCCTTCCAACTCATTTCATTCTATGATTCTGTGAATTAAAACCTTAAAAATACTGGGAAATGAAACCATGAGGATGATGATATTCCCCTTCTAAAAAAAACCCAAGAAACAAATAAACCAATTCAAATAAAGTAAGAAAATGTGTGTTATCATTTATTAATTGAAGGTCTTAAGTGTAGATAATAAACAAGATTTATAAAGTCATTTTAATAAATTTTAATATTTTTTTTAATAAATACAATTTTAAATACATTTTTTGGGATAGCTGACAAATTGAAGCTATTCAGAACTATTTTTCTCCTGTTTTATTGTAAGGGATAAATGAATAGTGCAGGCTTACTACATTAGAGATTGAAAAATAATTGTTTCAAGTCTCTGATTTTTTGTGTGTTCACACCTTTAAATTTGGAAATAGATATTATGTATGTCTTGTGCAGATGGCATGTGAGAGTACTGTAACTTCTGACTTTTTTTATTGTTGTATTCTCCATTATTTTAATTAGTGAGTTATTTGTGAAAACATGTAATGAGTGAAGTAGACCTTTAAATGAATTTCAGTGTCAGCCTGTTTTAAATACCGAAGACTATGGCTTGGGGTAACTATAAAGCAAATGTTAGTTGCAGCTAAGTCCCTAAGTACTGCCTGGTTGGTTCAATATTAAACCTGGAAGGAAAATACCAATCCAGAAGCTTAAGTAAAGAACTCTAAGGTCAGTATTGCTTTTTATGCTCTGACAAGTACAGTTGTTTTGTTTTTTTTCCCCCCAAGTAGATTGTTAAAGCTCCCTGAAATAAATTCTTATTTGAATAATCAGCAAAAAGAAATAGCTTTTCTAACTTGATGAAAAAACTTGTTTCTGTCACAATCCAGAAGGCCAAACAACTTGAACAGTGTCCTCCATTGCAAGGATTTATATTTTGGTGCTGGGATTACCACCATTAGTTTAATTGGATGGATGGTCTAGCATAATCACTTGACATCAAGTTGACCATGTCTAAAGTTATCAAAATGTAATAAAATAAGGCAGAATAAGGAAAGACTTTTTTGTAGCCAAGGGTAATTTTTTCCTTTTTGAAAAGCTAAACTGATTAGCTACAGGCCATTTTGAAAATGGGGATGTGGTAAGGAATTCTCTATGTAGATTTAAAGCAATCTGCCTAATAATGATGCATCACGAAAATGATACAATGATACTCTCAAGGTGGAAAGTTTATCAAAGACTAACTAATTGGTAAATGTGACATAAGGTTCTTAATGGGAAAAGAAATAGGTGGTGGCAAATCTGAAATAAAAAACCCTTCTGTTATAATTCCAGGTACTCTTTTAGACTTGCATTGTCTTAAGATGTTTAAATAGAATTTTCAGATGTTTCTGCAAAATAAAAACAAAATTTTCCTTTCAGTAGTAAATTTAGAACCTAAACACCTGAGACTTCCATAGAGACACAGTTTTCTAAACACAAATTTCTACTGAAAGTGGGTATTCTGAGATATTTTACCTCTGAACTGAAAAGTCTTTATTTGAAGTGAATCAAGGGTTAGTTATTTACAATCAATACGATTGATTTTATTTACCTTTTCCTGGAATTTTTTTTTTAATATTTTTAAAAAATAATTTTTTATTTATAAACATTTGAAGAAAGATATATGACAGAATAAACTATGCCCAAAAATTGGCTAGTTTTTGAACTGTACTAAGCTTTATTATTTGTCTCGAGTTGGAAACAATAGATAGTAATTTTAACATTTCTATCTGTTATTTTGTGTTGAAGAGTTTTCTCATCTATCAGTTTAAGTACTTTTACAGCTTAGACCTGTATTCTAAATATTTTACATCTATTCTAATAATGTAACCTGGGAAAATTAAATACTATCTTCAAGCAAACATTCTCAATTCACTAGCAATTCATGATGGGAATTTTCTCTTTATCTTGGGGAAGCCTTTTATCCTTTATAGTAATTTGTTACAGGGATGAAAAGAAATTATAGCTTTTATTTTATGATCTTTTGGGAAGAAATTTTCTTCAAATTGTTGCACTATTTTTCTCTTACCAGGTGCTATTTTTTACTTCCAAATAGGTTTTTTTTCTATAGATCTAATTTTGGCAGAAATAATATTTTCATTTCCACCAACTTTCTTTTATTAGTAAGCATATTAACACAGCATATCTGCACCCATGCAGTCATCCTAATTTTCTCTAGTTTCAGTTTTAATCATGCTTCCAGGGAATCCCAAAGTTCATGGTTACCATCTGTACTTCATTACAGAAATGCACTGAATAGTTGTCTCCTAATCTTCTAGGTCCCTATTTTTCAGATACAGAAATTTACCTTCTAATTGATATATTTTTTTTAAAAATCTCTTTTCCAGCCTACTTTACCTTTATTGAATAAATATTTTAAATTATATATAATTACAAAAGAGCCCCTACATTGTTAAAATATATCAGGGTATTGTACTGACACAGTGTCCTGTGAAAACCACACTCCACAAAAACAAATCACATTTTAGTATGTTAAGCCTTATTTCTTTTTTAAATTAAATAAAATATATCAAGAATTATGTTTTCCATTTAAGTTGAAGAAATGGTAATTTTTTTTTCATTTATGTTGTTGTTGTTAATTCTTTTTTTAAAAAAGAGGCAAACCTAAAAAATACTAAATTTGGGTTTTCAATAGAACAATACAGGCCTTAGGCATGGCCCTAACCCATGGCTGCGGGCTTTTTTCACTAACCCCTCTGGGCACCATCAACTGCCAAACTTTCTATATCATGTCTTTCCTGTTCTTATAACCAGAAATTCATCTGCATGGACCACTGACATGATAACAGTCTTCTTAAATACTCAAAGGATATGATCACCTACGGGTTTAGAATTTGTAATATCACAGTGAGGTGTGACAAGCCTTATCAGAAGCTAAAGTTGTGTTACCTGGTTAAACTGGTCTTTGTGGTGTGGCTTCAACAAATTAGAATACAATATAATGAAGAGATTTCCCTTCCAGTTGTTTTGTAAAACTCGGGAGTTCTAACAGAAAGATGCCAAAATACCTTTGTGTTCCTATTTACTTTCTTTTCCATAACTGTATAACATTAATTTTCCCAAACCACATAACATTAATTTGCATAGTTTGTAAAAATGCAGAAGTGTGACAAATACTTTTCTAATAATGAAATGGTGATTATCATTAGCATTCAGGGTAGCTGCTTCTCTTTGCAGATTTCTTGACCAGCAATATGGTGTGCATCCAGAATTATCTTGGACTTTATAGCAGGTCCTGAGATTCCAGTGTCTGTTAGGCTGCTTGACTATGTAAAAAAACGTTTAAGCTGTACATACTGCCAAAATCGATTTTGGAGAACAGATGATTGCTGTTGCTCCTCAGCTCCCTTTCCATTTCTTTTGCTGTATTTTCTCTCTTATGCACAGCTTGGAATAGCAATTAGTATTGAACCCTCTTGTACCAAGAGGGAATAATTGGCTCTGCAATAAGATTGGCAATGTTCTTACGGTAAAAATAGCTAATGGTGGCCTTTGTATTTTTGCAATACAGACTGCTAAGCAGAACACCAAATATCAGTAGATCTTCATTATTCAACATATCAAAAATACAAGACAATTTTAAGATCTACCAATACATGTTTTGGTGTGTTTCTGTTTGTCAAACCAAGTCCATATGATGACTTAAGTTGACTACTAGAAAAAAAAAAAGTGCTAAATGGCTTGAATTAATTTATATCTAGCAAGAAAATACCAATTTGTGTGAAAACGATTAAAGATGTTCTGTCTTAAGGACCTTAAAACCCACTTTAAATGGAAGTGTGAGAGCTTTGGAATATTCCTTGATTGCTCTGAGAGCCTGTCAATTCTTTTTTCTCCTCTCCTCACACAAGTTTGCCTTATTTTGTTCTCAGTTGTTCTTTTCAGTTCAGTGTGTTGAGATCTAAATGAGGAAAGAGGAAGGAGAAGGGAAGGGAATCTATGGCCTGTCCCCTTTTCCTTCTTTCTGTGGTCTGACACAAGCTGCCAGCTCTGCTGTGAGCGGTGAGGGTGACACCCTCTGTGACCCTGTGCAAAGCTGGAGAAGAGCAAATAACTGCAGGCAGCTTCTGCCTCCACCTGTGTGCCCCTGTGGCATCTGAGAGTGATGTCTGGGCTGAAAGAGGATGACTCAAGCACAGAATTGTGCAAGTCGTTAAAGATGAGGACAAGGTGATTTAAAGCCAGCAATAAAATATAAACTTCAGAAAATAACTGACATATATGGCCAAGAACAAGTGCCTGATGAATACAGAGATATCTTCTGTGACACAAAAATAATGTATTCGAATAACAAGATGTTGTTTATTCTTTACTCAACTCACACAATTATGAGGAATTGAAATAAAATATCTGTCAACTGTCAATTTTTTCACTTGGGCACTGTTAAATATTCAGTACGGGACCATCCCTCTACTCATTAAATTCTTAAAGCTGTTGTGTTGTTTTGTCTTGGTTTTAATATCTAAGAGGTTTAATATGCTTATTATCAACAGAATTATGAAAGATTTCCCCCAGAAATAAATCTAGTTTTTAGCTTTGCAATGTTGCAAAAGAAATTTGTTTTTTGTAAAACTAATTTTTTAATAATTGGTCCTCCTATTTCAGAATGTCTTGTATTTTCAGCCTGTAGTACCACAGCTGTGAATTTTGCTGAGTTGATGGTAGCCTAGCTCTAACTTAGGATTTTTTAAAACTCTACCAGTTGATAATTATATGCTGATGTTATTGCACTTTACAAGACTTACATGATGAATCCTTATAAATCTATATTATAAAAAATACTTCGTTGATTTTATTCTTTCAGAAGAAAGTGAAATAAAGTTATTAAGTTTTAGGTGGACAGGACGTAAAAGTTAAGATTCAAAGTATTTTATTCTGAAAATACTAACCATGATAGATGATATATTAAAAAGAAGGGTAATAAATCTGGATACTATTGGGATATCCATATTAATAAATTTATCATGGTTGATTACCAAGAAATGTCATGTAAAATCATGAGTAGATTAATGGATTGAAATATATCTTCTATACTATGATAATGCATGTGCATTATCATATTATCCAGCATTGTAGTTATTACTATTTTTAAAGGAGTATCACCTTCACAAACTATGTTCAGTTTTAGTTTTGAAGTGAGGAAGACAGATAAAGAAAAGGAAACACTAGAAAAGATATTATGTAGTCATATGTGGATTCGAATACACTTAGTGGCTTTTTGTGGCTATGTCAAAAATTTGCAGTCTTGAAAGGTTGTAACAACATACAGAATATAATTTAAGGATATGACTACTGTTTATTTGTTACTGTGAACTCGCTTTATCACATACTAGATTTTTCTATATTCTCAAATTGCATCTCTAGCTATTTTTCATATCCCTATTGGATAATAAAGAACTTTTGCCATACTTCTGCTTAAGATAATAGGTGTCTTGCAGCCTTGGCATTCTGTCATCTTCAGTGTGTCCTTTCCCCCTGGAGCACCCTCTTGCTTCATGTTGTCTTTTCAATGGTCTTTAGTCGTTGGTTATTATACATAATATAGAAGTTTAAAAATAAATATCAATAATTTTAAAAGACTATTATTTTCTGCCTTTTTCTGTTAAAATATTGGTAATTTTTTATCTTATAAGAATAATTTTCAGTGAAAAAAATTTACTGGGACAAAACCCTGAACATTACCCAGTGGATATGTTTACATGGATTTGCAGTGGATCCTGGGTTAGTTGAATGAAATTGCTTAAGCTATGTATGTGTTAAAGTACATTCATACTTGAAGGACCTATTTCTTAGCAGGACTTCCAAGCCCACACAGCACATTTCTTTGAGACCATTATCTGCCCTCGCCATTGGAGCCTGTCAGGCGTCCTTCAAGTAAATGTTCAATTTTTAACAAAAACATTTAGCTTAAGCATCTGTTATAAAACTAGATCAGGACTTTTCCATTAATCAACGTGATAAGATTAGTTACTTCTAACAAGGTCACACATCTCATTGCAAGTCAGCTTTCAGCTTACAAGTTGTTTATTTAAATTATTTTAGTTTTTACAGTTAGACACACCACTCTTCAAAACAGTTATCTTTAAAACTGTTCAGTCTGTAGAAGCATCTCATGGTAAGCCATTTACACTTTTTAATCTTTTGATCTGTTCCTGTGAAAGGCTCTATGTCCTTGGTATCAATTTATTTTCAGTAGTATTTGAAGTCACTCAGGCCCGTTTAGGTCAGCCCCTTACTTTACATTGTTGAAAACCAATAAATAGTTGCTGACTAGAAAGATAGTAGGAAAGAGGTGAAAATACAAATCTAGACCTTGGCCTTCTCAGTTGGCAGCTGAAAATCAAAAACATAGTGGGGTAGCTTAGCTTGATGGGTATGGCAAGTGACAGACTGTTCAGAGCTGAAGGAAAGACGATAACGAAATCTTAAATTAAAAAGTCTTCTACAACAAGCTGACAATACTGCTCAAAATTAATTAAAAACAAAACAAAACATAAAACCCACAAAAACCCAACAAACAAGCAAACAAAAACACATAAAACCCCAAACCAAACAAAAACAAAACAAATAAAAAGGCACACAGGATTTGGCAAAGACAAAGAAGAAATAGAGATTGGGAATGCCAAAAAGCGATGACATCTTTAGTGCTTTTCAATTCAAGCCTTCATAATTTACCATGTGAACTTGCTTCCAGAGAAGCGTGAGGTTTTGCTGGTTGGCTTAGGAGGTCCAAAGAGGTGGTAATTGCAGTTGCTATGTTCTCTTTTGCATGTATGCAGCAGGGTGGAAGGAGGATTTGGTAGCTACACTGCCTGTTACAGGTGTTTGCAGATAAGGTGTCCCTGCCCATGGAATGAGGGTTGGGACTAAACAGTCTGAAGTGTCCCTTCCAACCCAAAGCATTCTGTGGTTGTATGATTCTATGATACTGCTATATTCCTATGGTTCTTTATGGAAGAACAGTACTTACATTCCTTGTTAGGAATGACCAATTGAGAATATATGAACCTTGTTCACAGTTAAAAAGCTTTCATGAGAGAATGGAAACTAAATAATGTAAGAAGTGGGTAACATAGAGGCTATTGATCTGGGAGGGTAGTTCCAGGAGATTTTTTATTTAGTATTTCCTAGTAATTTTTATTCTGGGGATGAGAGGAGGTTTAGTTTTTTTATTTGAAATAATAATCTCAGGAATCTGCATTTGACTATGAATCTGACTGAAGTTTCAGCACAGTCACCCTGGACATACCAAATACATACTTTGTACATTGCTTCAGTGTCATTTAGTTGATTCCAAATATAAGTGCTCAACTCCTGGACAGCATCATAAAAATCGTAAGTATCAAATAGCATTGATCTTGTTCCTAATTTGCAAAGGCTTACTAAATCCTTCAGATAGTTGCATATCTTGCAAGATATCTAGTGTATCTTTAGTGATTTTTCAGTTTTCTAGTCAAGTGACATGTTGCTTTGCCTTCTTACATAGTATCTGACTTGATCTGAGTTTGCATTTTGATAGGATTTTGTTCAGCAGTAATTGCAGGTCAAGGTAATTGTTAATCTTAGCATGTTTTCAACCTTGATATAACACTAAATCTAATTTTTAAAGAAAACCTAAAGATGTTGATACAATGGGATTACTAATTACCTCGAATTCCCTTAAGCTTTTTACAATCAGTGTACTGATTTTATTTGGATGACAATTTTACCTGAAGCATCTAAATAATAAAAAAAGGGATGCCAATATTTTTTATACTATTTATATATATTGGCTGCTTTTCCTATGAATATATAGGAATATGAATAATATGATAACTTTAAGATTGTCACATTATTAGGTAAAATTATAGGAAAAATAAAATTAAGCATCCTAAATTAGGGTTAAGGTTACACATTGAGATAAGTTCTGGATGCCTTGTGATAGTGAAATGATAGGGAAATCAAATGATTTCCTGTTCTCAACTTATATGTGAGATGGAATTGTGTCCTGGAGATTTCATTGGTTCTAGCTTGAATGTAATAACATGGACAGTGAATAAATGAGATTTCATGCCTGCTCCATATCTCGAAAAAATCAACCCAGAAATAGTGTCCCTGCTTAATTAATTCTTTATTGACCTTAAATTTCATTTCCAGCATGAGAAATGTCTATTACTTAAGCAGGAAAATCTTTCTGCTTTGCAAATCTTACTGCAATGTGAAATCCATGTTTTGACATATAGTCTGGATAGTTGCAACTTAGGACAACAAATGTAGATAGTTGCTGATTTGATTTTAATCATAGAGTTTATATCTGAAATGATAAAATATATTTTGTTCGCATACACAGAAAATGTTATGATGTTTGTGAAATAGAGTTTGCCCAGATACTTGCAAATGTGTTTGCCAGTCAGCAAAGATGTAGTATATATCACTTTGTTTTTACAGTGCTGTTAAGTGTAATGAATTTAAGCGCTTGCTGGGATCTGTCATGTTTTTGTTCTTTAGATAATAACTTCCAAAAAAAACCATTGCAATTCTTAACTGAAACACACGGCATTTGATTAAGTTGCATGTTAGAGTGACTATAGTATATTTATAATT
Organism: Toxostoma redivivum; assembly: GCA_013397375.1. NCBI lineage: Eukaryota > Metazoa > Chordata > Aves > Passeriformes > Mimidae > Toxostoma > Toxostoma redivivum. The sequence goes on from VXBI01003376.1 coordinate 1,760,798, forward strand.
TCATCATCCATAAGGTGTTTTTTTGCTCTTACCCACTCTCTGTATATACTTTTGCTGATTTTGGCTTGTTCTCTGTGTTCTGAAAAATAGTTTTGAAAAATGGAAAAAAGGGAAAAATTAATGGTTGATTATACAAGTGGGAAATTTTTTCACACTTTATTGAGTTCCTCTGAGGTTTTTTTTAAGCTTAACTGTTTCTAGTAGTCCTTGAGAAATGTGAGTCTCAATGATTGCTGCCCTCAACAAGCTCCGTGATGTTGAGGAGTTGCCCATCTTTGTTTTATCTTTAAAGTAATAATGATTCTCCCTTATCTTGTGAAAGCCTGCTATGAAATCAAACAGTTATATGACACTAAGTAGAATATTTTCTAAGATTAAATATTTGTACTGCAGGAATTAATTGCTTGGTTAAGAACTTTGGTCATGTAAAAGGCATCCAGATTGTCTTCAACAAGTTGGATATGGAGCTACCAAGCTGACAGGTTGCAAGACTGACTGTAGAAAAAATTTTCAGCAGCAGCAAAAAAACCTCTGTTCACTGTTTTTCGGTTGTTGGTTTGGGGTTTTTCTTTCTTTCTTTCTTTCTTTCTTTCTTTCTTTCTTTCTTTCTTTCTTTCTTTCTTTCTTTCTTTCTTTCTTTCTTTCTTTCTGTTTTGTTTTATTTTATTGTTTTTTTTTTTTTAGGACGAGCTCAGCAAATAGTGTCTAGTCTTTAGACAGTGTTTGCTGTACATGGATGTCTAAGATCGTGCTGGTCTAATAGAAAGTCACAGGATAATAGCCTCTTGCCACCAGCTTAAGTGAAAGGTGAAATGGAAACGTTTATTTTCCAGATGAAACATTGATTTAGTAACAGCTTTCTATTACTGCAAATTACTGATATAGAAGTTAGCATTTCCCTCTGTTTGAAGCAGCCTGGTGTGTTCAGAATGAGTTATATGCTCTAGCAGCTAAAAGCTGTTTGACCCCAGCAAAAAG
>VXBI01003376.1:1762522-1782680 GCA_013397375.1 Toxostoma redivivum
TTCTTTCTTTCTTTCTTTCTTTCTTTTTTTCTTTTTTTCTTTTTTTCTTTTTTTCTTTCTTTCTTTCTTTCTTTCTTTCTTTCTTTCTTTCTGTTTTGTTTTATTTTATTGTTTTTTTTTTTTTAGGACGAGCTCAGCAAATAGTGTCTAGTCTTTAGACAGTGTTTGCTGTACATGGATGTCTAAGATCGTGCTGGTCTAATAGAAAGTCACAGGATAATAGCCTCTTGCCACCAGCTTAAGTGAAAGGTGAAATGGAAACGTTTATTTTCCAGATGAAACATTGATTTAGTAACAGCTTTCTATTACTGCAAATTACTGATATAGAAGTTAGCATTTCCCTCTGTTTGAAGCAGCCTGGTGTGTTCAGAATGAGTTATATGCTCTAGCAGCTAAAAGCTGTTTGACTCCAGCAACAAGCTTTTTTTTATCTAAAATATGGACCGCACTTACAGGGAATATAAAATCACAGTTATTATTGTAGAAAAGTGTGCTTCTTTCTTCACATTCCCCCTTTCCCTCCTTTTTCTTTTCTTTGATATGAGGGGAACATGCACACTCTGGAAATGGTAAACAAAGCAGATCTGTTTCCAGTATTTTATCTCTTTTTATTATTGCTTGCTTTATCAAGAGTTTTGTTGCATGTTTAGCAAACTTTTGTTCCTTCATTTTAGATATGATAAAATATTTTTTTATGATTTTGTCAATATTTATTTTAAGATGTTTTCAACTATTCTTTCCCTATGGAGTGAGCTTATTCTGTTGAAACTGAAAGGGGGAGAGCAGTGTCAAAATGTGACTATTTCTCTGGCAACTTCCTGGAGTTTTTTGGATTGTTTGAAACAAGAGTATTGAATGTGGTAAAAACATAATGCATGAATATACATAAATAATAAATGGATCCAAAATNGGTGATAAATGCACGTTCTAGGTCATATAAACCTTAACTTCTGTGTGCTGGTTATCAGCCTTTGTCAGATCCAGCTCAAAGTTAGAGCAGAATTCTTACATAAAATAAGAAAATGGAAGGAGGAAGAGGGAATTAAGCAGATGAGTCGTGGGTGGTTTGTTTGCTTGTTTTCCTAATTCCTAAACAAATTTGTAGATTTGTGATGTAGAAGATAACATGTTTTCATTAACTTTCTGATTTCTCTAGTTTTGAAAACTGGGAAACACCTTTCTTTTTATCTACTGAAAATGGTACATGGAATCGTCCATGTAGATCCCTTTAGGGTAATTTAACACAAAGCTCTGAAAGGCTAAAGATTCACCTACTTCTTAAAGAAATGACAGAGAGACTTTCTATGGTTCAAAATGCTGTATGAGAGATTCTCCAAATACATATTTATATATCTTCTATAGAGAAGAAAACCTATTGGAGCATTTCCCTTCTATGCTGGATTTTGGATTTTTTTGTTAGTCAGTGTAGAAATATTTAACTTTTAGAATTTTCTCTAATCATTTCCCAATACCATTCTTTGAATATATTTTCATAATGCATTTTGCTGAAACACCATGAACTTCTGTAGAACTACATAAATTAATGATAATCAGAGAATTAAAATTCCATACAGTACACAAGTCAAACTTCTGGGTGTTCTTTTTAAATAGCTGCTTTACATAAATTTATTCGGGTTTATAGAATGTGCAGTTGTGTGCATTTTTATGTGTTAGTTATTTTATATTTTTGTGTAGGATATAAAGAATAAGACAAAAATGAGACCTTGGGGTCTTTTAATAAGACTGAGCTCTTTATTTGGAAACCAAGCATGCATTTTCTGATTTTAAAGGAGTGTTTGTGGCTAGCAGTATTAGAAAATTTATGCACCCACAAAAACGGGTATAGAAATTGCATCCTTCAAAATAAAAAGCGCACAGTTAATCTCCCAAACCCTTAGCAATGCATCAGAAAGCTTTCCTCAAGTGCACTTCAAGAGTATGGATTTGTCTCCTCTTAGTAAATTAGTAATGGGATTTGAAATATCAGAAGCCTGTTTTCATCATGTAGCAGGTTTTGAAGGACTAGTGTGGTTTTTTTTGAGACCTGGTCTGACAAAACCTCTTTTGATATTGGATAGATTTCTCCAAGAAGGACATGAGAAGAGCCAGAATCTGGTTTTAGCTAATATATAAAGTCCATGAAAAGATGATTCATTCCTAGATAAGCTACTTCCATGCTGTCACTTCTCAGTGTCTAAAATGGAGTCCTAGATAATATCGAGGAAGATTTTTTATTTCTTTTTACTTTAGCAGCCAGAAAATATTTTTAAAATTGCATAATAATAAATAGACAATAATTGGAAGATTTCTCTCAGAAAAAGAAAAAATCAAGTACTAGCTTCTTTTTTCACAGTATAAGGGTTCTTGAAAAGTATCAAGAACCTTTTGGTTTGATGGATGAAAAAATGTACTAAAATCCTATTTTAAAAGAGAAAAGAAAAAAAAACCTCCTTGATTTGCAAGAACATGTTTGTAAAGTTAATGATAAATGCATTAGTTGAGTTGTCTCAGAAGCCCTGATTAACTGTTAATTTAACTATCCATATCCCTTTCATGTCACCCATAAAAGAGTACTTCTGTAATGGTCTCTTTCTAGTAATTCTTTTGAAATATCACAGAGAACTCATTAAATATTAAAACAAAACTGGAACAATTTTTCCAAGGCAGCATAGTTAGAAGTTCCCTCTAGCAATATTCATACTTTAGAAAAAGTTACACCCTGGTCCAGGGCAGCTTTACATCTGACATGATGCAGCAGTGCCTCAGGAAGATTAATCACTTTGCCTACACCTTACCCTCACATGGTAATACTCTATGCATGCTTTTATATATAAATTAAAGAATATTGTAGAAGACAATCTTCTTATTGTAGAATCTTCTCACAAAGAGAAGATTCAGGTTTCTGCTGATATTTATGTCTCTTAATCCCTCAAAGGAAAACTTCCTGTATATTCGAGGTAGACAGAAACACCGCATCTAAAAATCTCTATATCTTTGAGAGAAAATTCAGTTTTCCAATTCCAGAGGTTGTTTCATCCCTGATGATTACACAGTACCCATTAATTCACATGCAGTCTGGACAGTAGCATCATGTTTTTAAAGAACCAATTTTTAATGAGTGCTTCTTAGGAATAGGGATGTTTAGTTTCTCAAAAGGAAGACAGAGGTTGCTTTTAAATTATGCTATTTCAGCATATTAAAAAAAAAATCTTAATTTTGATCAAAAGAAGTTGAATCACAGATTGTATCACATTGTCGGGAGTTGAATGTGAATATAGATGTCATTGAGAGGAATAATTTCATATTTAGGCCTCTGGAGATGATGCTTGGGGTGACTATACCAACCTACAACAGACAAAAATACAAAACCTGTTTATGATACAAATATAAACAAGGATAATTCTCTGCCAAAACGGGGAAGAATTCTAAAATTGTGAATTATACTGTTTTATATATTATTGCAACAAACATTTTAAAAAGCAAATGAAAAATTAAAATAAAATTTACCATCTTACAATTTTGTTAATCCCAGAAAAAATAAAAAAAATTCCAGCAACTCGAACAGATCCCTTTTTCCTGTCCTAAACGCCTTAATGTGGGTGGGTTTAGTTGTAGAAACAGTATTTTTAGGTCTTCTGAAGTTTAGGATACTGGAATGGGTTTCAGGATATTTGGGGTATTTACGTATTTGTTCACTGCAGAGGTTTTGGTTAAAATGAGCTGTTTGACTGCTGAGTTTCCAGTTCCTCAGACTGGATAGTGAAATGATCCTGTGCAAGATGAGCTGCAGTGAGCTGCAGCTGCCCAGTGCTGCATCTCAGCTGATGGGGCCAGGCTCTGCCTGCTTCCATGCCACTTGTATTCCTGACTGTATGATTGCCTACTGCTGATGTGATGTAAGTTGAACTCCTTTTACCTCTCTGCTTGCTTGCTTGTTTGGGGTTTTTGTGTAATCCCTAATCCCTGTAGATGTACTCACCAGCTCTCCTTGTGGTACAAGCATCGTCTTTCAACATCAATAGTTGTGCAATGACACTAATACTGAAGTACATCTGGCTCTTTCTGCTTCTGATTTTTTAAACTGTCAGAAGGTGCACCTTCTAAGAGAATATTCAGTTAAATATAATCCCATTTCTACTACTCATGTCTTTGACATTATTCTCTCCACAGGTCTTTCAGACCATGACTCTCCATTGATAGAGATTTTTAGATTTCATGTCATTAGTATAAACTACTAAAAATACTGAAATGGTGCTTAAAACTGATGATTTACAAGCTTCAGTTGTAATGTCTTCTTAACCCCATATTCACCTTACCAATGTGGTTTCCTGTTTAGTCATTATCCAATCTACATTTATTGAATCCATCTTCACACTTCACTTTAAGTGATGGTTGTGCTATGTGCATAACTTTGAGTGTTTTGCCTGATAAATTATTTGAATTGCCTCCTTCCTCCCCATCCTCCAGACATCAAATAAATACATATTTAGAATTAATAGATTATTTAGAATTAATAGATTTTCCCTTCATCTTTCTGTTTTTCCTCTTTCACTGTTCATTCTAACAGCATTCATTATAGGCCTCTTGATATATGTCACTACTTCCTCCTGTTTCTTCCTAAGTGTAAGCCCTGTATTGCATAGTACAGCACTATGGTACTTTTGTACTTTGGTACTTTTGTTAGAAATCCTTCCCATAAATTCACAATCCCTTTCTTTCAGAATTTAATTATAAAAATTAACCATTCCCTTGGTTGTTGTGCACTTTTACTTCTACTCAGTGTTGTGTTTTCTGTTTCTGCATTCTCATTTACAGTAGTAGAGAATCTGTATCCATGTATTTCTGAAAAGGAAAAACAAAAGAAAGAAGTTGCTGTATGAATTAGTGCTACTAGTAGAAAGGAAAACTTCAGTTGTAATGCTTTTGCCAGCTTTTACTTTTATCTTGACTTAATAGCCTTTGGCACAACGATCACACCTAAATATTTTCTTCCTTAAGCCAAGCAACTGCATTGTTTGATCTCCCTTTAGGGAGTCCTGAGAGGGCGTGCAAATAAGGATAACACCTTTGAAACACATTTGAAAGAAGGCAAGCTCTGGTCAGAATATCAAATCCATCTATTGAATAGAGTTGTCTGAATGCATACTCTGTACTATAAAAATAAAGTAATCCATCTACTGAATGGAGCTGTCTGAACATATGCTCTCCACTCTAAAAATAAGGTAATCTACCTTTTGCAGGGAGCACTAAGCACCCCTGCATTCCCCGTAGGGAAAAATATATGTAGGGTATTTAGGTAGGTGTATATTGAGAGTCACTTTCTGATAGCTTCTCTCTACCAGAGTGCTAACTAAGCTTTGTGTTAAAGCATTAATTTATACACAGAGAGGCAATTTAGCAGCGTGCATTTCTCAGGCAGTGTATTATTAAATACCATATAAAGCTGCATGTATATTTAACCTATCAATGGTTTTGTTCTTTCTCCTTTCTGTGCTTTAGTACTCAGTAGGGCATTTCATAATTTTGAACTGTGGGGGTTTTTTTTGTTTGTTTTGTGTTTTTTCTTTTTTTTTTTTTAATTATCTCCCCTGATTTTTTGTTTATTTTTGGTTTTGGTTTTTGGTTGGTTGGTTGGTTGGTTGGTTGGTTTTGGTTTTTTTTAAAAAAACTACCAGAAAACCAACATATTTCAATTGGCACTGACAAGAGAACATACATGATACAGTGAGTTTCACAGAATAAAGCAATACATCATCCTAAGCTTTGAATGGCTTTCTGCAAGATGTTAATGAAAAGACTGATGACCATTAAAGGACAATGTAGTTCTCTTTAAGAGGCGGAATACATTCTCTTTCTCAATAAGCAGAGGTGAGTCATGTTTCATTAGCTGGATTATTGAAAATACCTAGTTCTTGCTCTGGGATATAATTTTGATCAGGCACAGTATTGCTGTACCAAACATTACACTGCATAAAGAGCAATGTTTGGTATTACAAATTTTCTTTAACAAGAGCATATTCCCTATTTTGTGTATTCTTCTTGGAGAAGGTACGTTTTCCTACAAATTAAAAATGAGAAAAACTACTTGAATTTTTCTGAAGGCAATATATTACACTGCTTACTAAAAAATGTTACCGAATGGTTGATAAAACACTTAACTACATTGTAGAGTGTCTTTATCTGAAGGTACTGTTTAAACAGCTTTACATGTAGAACATTTTATGCAGCTAAATTTTCTCCTATGATTTCTACATCACAGCCAATCTATTATTATCATTACTACTAGGTCAATAATTATTGATCACTTGGTCATTCAGATTAATCCATTATTGCTACTATGAATGAAGGTACAGAATTGATAATGGAGAATAATTCAATTTTATTTTAATAATTTTTCTAGGAAGGTAGAAACAAGCACACAACCATTTATGATGGTTAGGGGATTTTGATACTTAAAATGTGATTCTTTAATATAGCTGTGAGGTGGCAAATTAGATTTCTATTTTCAAAAACCAAATACTTAAAGCTTCTATTAAAAAAATAATGGATATATGTACAAATAATTAATGTTCTTTGCTGGAAGTGACAAAGTGGACATTCAAGGCCAGTTTCCTGCAGCCTTAGCTCTCTTGTCACCTATGCTGATGTCACCAAGGGGAGCAGCTGTCCAGTTCAAACATCCAAAAAAATCTTCTACACTTTTGACACTGTGAGAGGTGGGTCGCAAACTATATTCCAGTTGCCTTCCACTTAACTTAAGAACTAAGCAGAAAATCAATGCCACCATTGAAGTCTGTCACAGGAAAAAAATGCAGGAGAAATTAAGAGCATTTTATTCCTATACTAGGAATACATTTGCGAAGTCAAAATGTGAAATGGAAAATATCACCCATTTATTTAAAAAAACATTTAATAACAGTAGCTACTGGAAGACTCCCAGGAAAGAGTTCAAAGCAAAGCTAGCATACAACCTTAATATACTTCAGTTTGCTGAAATTCCATGTGCTTCCCAATATGGGTTAATGTCTTTGGATTTCATATTTCTTCCTTTTTTTCTTTTTTTTTTCCTATGTCAATAGGTTTCTGAAGCCATATTATCTTTGTCTCTTCAGAATAGGATTAGTATTGCCAAAATCAATAAGGATTTTAATATTTTGTCACTTAAGATACAATGCTGTTGCATTATAACTTTATAGTCTTTTGCACTAGTCATAATTTTAGTTATATTTAATTTTCTCTGTATTCAATTACTTATGTTCTACTGAGAGCTCTACTTCTTCCAGAATTTGTTCAAAATAGTGTACATGTGACACACACTTTTACATTTTCTTCTTTGTAGCCAAAGCAAAATTCCTGTGGATGTGACACAGCAGATGTGTTGACTGTAATACTGTTCCGTTTGATACTCTGAGATGTTTCTTTTTAAAAATGCTTCATTTATATAAATCCTTCTCTGTGTTTTTGCATGAAGTTTGGTGCACAGGTGTCTCCCATCTCTTCCCTTTTAGCTGAAAATTTGTATAAACTTTACCCTACTTTTCTCTGATTTTTTGGAAACTCTTGAGAGCGTTACTCACCCACATGTTTTTTGTGCTTATTGTGGTTAGACATCACCAAACTCTGATAACTCTGTTTTCTGGACATTGTTTTTTCTTTGTGGGCAAGGTTCTTTTTTGAGGATTACTTGAGCCTACCGTTCTCTGAACATCTTTTGTCACCTGTGACACTTGCTTCAGATCAATATGAAGGAGGTTAAAGCTTAATTATTTATTCCAGCATAAAAAACTGTCAGTAAACTCTGTCTTGCTGTTGGGGGTCTCCTCCAGTTTTGTACATATTAGTTCCCAGGAGACAGGTTGTCTGTCTGACTTGTGGAACTTATAATAAGCCTATTCTCCTTCATACTGTTTTCCAAAGAGTTTTAGATGTTAGTGTGATTTTTCAGAATTCTCTCTCCCATTCTTTCAACTAAATATGTACATATATCATCCTGACATCTCTCTCAAACACTGAAAGAAGTACTGTCTTAGGCAGTCTCAGAGGAATTTCAGTACCATGCATCCCTTTTGAATTAGCTGCCCATTTCTCTCCACTTGCCTTCATTTGCTGCTGCTTGTTTTTTCTTTGTATCTTCAAAGACATCAGATTTATACTGTTGCTGTTTCACTTGCTGGTCTTTCTCTGCTTGTTTTTGTAATTAATTTCTTCTACTGATTGCCAATGCATCCCAAGGTTCTTTGATTTAGCTGCTTCAGTACAAGCAGCTTCATGTCCAGTCTCATTCTTCCTTCCTGCCATCACACCTCTGATTCCATCCTGGCATTAATTGCTGCTCTCACTGACATTTCCAATCTAAAGATTGGTTTTCTCAGCCAGGAGTTATACCTTCTGCACAAATCATACCTATATACATATACACCATATGTATATATATACACCTAATCTAGGTTACACATATGTAGGTATCTTCAATCAGAAACAAATTCAGAAGAAAACCATTTGGGTTTTCAGTAACAGAAATTCTGTGAATGTAGACAGCTGTAACAAGAGGTGATTCCTTGTTTTATTTTTTCAACAGAGGTGTGCACAGATTGTTTAGGAAGAAAACTCCACTTAGAGTTGCTGAAAATGCAGTGGCTTAGAAACACCAGCAATTGAAATTTATGAAAGAACAGAAAATACCTTTTTTTGTGCTTTAATGTGTATGTAACAGGAATGAAAGCCAAATTGTAATAAATAGCATACTTTGTTCACTGTGAGTAAGCAGAAAATTGGGTCAGATAGTCTTCTGGTGCTACTTCAGCATGGAAATGAATGTTTTCAGGTTCCACTATAAATGGATCATTTGAACCATACAGAATGCTTACTAATGCTTCAAATCAGTGAAATGTACCTTCAAACATGATAATTGTGCTCCATTAGGAATAAAAGCAGCTTAAAATTTGTACACTGGTCTATTTATCACCTTTTTTTAGAAGGAGAAATAAAATAGAAAAGCATCTTTTACAGGCCATCATCCACTAGGCCAAATCCCTTTTCTTCTTTTCTTCCTTTGTTGGTCTTTGATTCGTTTTTCTGATTATATTCTTAAAGAATGGTGATTGAAGAAGCTACATTATTATTATTATTATTATTTCCCGTGAAAAGTTCTGCTCCTGATGTGCCTGTGCAGGTACTGGATTTAGAACCTGCATTCCTCACCTAAGCCTTACTTTACTGTATAATATCAATTTAAGGTGCAGCATGTAGCTGGAGAAGTACAAATGGATGGGTGCTTTGGAGGATTGGGACCAATTGTCCCAGTAATTTTACAGTGGGGTTAACTTTGATGAGAAATAAAGAAAATGTGCTTTAGTATGTAATTTAATAGTGTATGAAATACAGTTATTTGGAAATTTTGCATATATGTCACCTATCATGATGAATGGAACTTAAATGAGAGTAGCTCTCTCTGTTCCTTATTTTTATTCCCTTTTAAATATGTTTTTAATGTGACCCAGTACGTCATTATTGAATTGTTTTCATTGTGAATAATTACTTTCTAAATTTTTTTAAAAAATATATTTTCTAGGGAAAATATTGATTATATTAATTGACAAGATTAATTATGGGATTGACTCTATTTGTATAGATAACTTCTGGATGAAGGAAGGCATTTTTGGCTTCCAGCACGACTAAAATGTGTTATTCTAGAAAATTAATTGTTCCCTAATGTTCTGCTGTTCTGAGATTTCGCGTGACCTGGAAAAGTTGCCTGCTTGTTTCTTTAGTATTCCACTTTTATGAAATTCTTTCTTTATTTAGTTCACTTTTGCTAATTTTCTGTTTCCAATCTGTTATTCTGATAGTTATGCAATAATTCAGTGGGCTGATCTCAAGATGCTGTGTGCTACTTAGAGTCATATTGTGAGAGTTAATATGTGATCAAATTTGCTGATGTTAGAAAATGTGTGTTCTGCTGTGGTTTTTTAGATTAAAAAACAATTTATTTGTCTTTCAGTAAATACATAGCTAGAGTTTTGAATTTGATTTGTTTTAAAATGTTGGACTATGTGATACAGTTATTATGAAACCTTGAAGTGGTCTTTCAATATTCACTTGCATAAAGTTTGGTGATATATTTACTTTATCGGGAAAACAGTGGTGAAACAAGGAGTTAAGTCTTAGGCTAGTTTATCCACTGTAGCAAGCTCTAAATCCCAGATGTTATTTTTTTTGTTGTTTCCCAATATTATATGGCTAAAAATTGAGTTTCACAATAATATCTAGCCAGGCTGAGATTTTTTACTATCCTTCAAAGGTGTCACCACAGTGGTCATAATCCAGAGAGGATGGCACCTGCTCCATCCTTCTTAGACCTGCAGTGCTGCTTGCAGATATGCTGTGCACTGCTATAGTTTGCTAATTGTTTTTAGTCTGAAGTGGAATTGAGAAGATTTTGGGGGCAGATACAGTGTTTTAAGGCTCAGATCTGGAAACCAGTAGGAATCAGCATTTTCAGGCCACGAGAAGAATGTGTTTCACTGAGGCAAATGGAAATGAAGTGGTGTGGAGATGAAGTCCCAGGGAAGAAGCATCAATCATTTTTGAAGACATATTTCCTGACCATTGTAGAAAGTTTTGCTTGCATAAAGCCTTCATAAAACAATAAAAAAAAAAGCCAGTTAGCCCACTTGTACCATAAAACAGATGTGCAGCTCTGTGTGTGTGTGTGTCTATATGTCTGTGTGTCTGTGTGACAAGGTTATACTACTATGAAATTTTAGTTTATTTTTCCTCTCATCAAAATCAGTGGGATAACTAAAAGAGGGGAGAGTGTTTGGTGTGAATGTAGAAAGGTGTCATCCAAGAGCGCTCTGAATTTAGCACTGTAAGAGACGCTGAACAAAGTCATCACCAGGTTTTTGGATTGTCCTCCTGAGGGGTTATAACAGTAATGTCAAAATCAAGTGTTTAAAATGCTTTTAGCAGCAAAAAGTCTATAAGGTGGAAAAAAGCTATAAGATGGAAAATCAAAATGATGACTTCAACTTAAAAATGAATGTGATACCTCTGAAAATTGTACAGAAGTGGAAAGCTGTTACTTTGAGAAGATTAATACAAAACATTAAATAGAAGCTGACAAGAGAAGTGAAAGCTTTTTGCTTTAATAAGATGAATAGAAATCAGAGACAAATGAAATCTGACCTATAAATGAAAGATCGCTGAATGCATACGATCAGTATGTAAACAAATATTGATATGTAAACAAATGCAATGACACAAAAATATAATTAAAAAAAATAATTTGGGAATATGCAAAATAAGTAAAATACAGATCATTGCATTGGATTAGGGCATGTGATAATGTAAATAAGAATAATGCTATGTTAGTGTACTTGCTTCTTTTATTATTATGATTTTAATTTGTTTAAATTACTCATTAAAATATGCTGTTATTTGGTCACCTTGTGGGATGTGTTTATTTCTTCTTTTTTGAATAGCTTTTATAAATTATTGCAAGTCACAGGAAAGTGATAGGGAAGTGAAGAAAGTATTTTGGTGTAGAGTTTTAAAGAATATTGTATGTATCCTTGGAAGGGGAAGACCCACATTCTTATTCTCCACATAATCTCTTTTCAGTGGCTTATACTTTTTTTTTTAATGAGATTATTGAAGAAAGTCACATCTGCTATGTTCAAGAAATTCTGGACTAAACTTCAAGCCAAGATGGGTTTTGAGTGTCTCCAAAGATGAAAGCACAGTTTACGAGTGAAAAATACTAGACAGTTCTTTCAGTTGTGTTGTTTTAAATAATTGATAATAAATTGTATCCTTTGTCTTGCAAGAATACACTGTTTGATAGTAGTGACTAGAGAGAGGGAAGCACAAGAGAAAGCTTTCTGGATCTTTTGTTTCAGTAGAGTTGAAGAAAATGAAGATATTTCATGTTATTAACATCACAAGACAATATTGGCTAAAATAAATGTCTGTCTTTCTTCCACCACCCTATCTGCTTCTCAGGAGGCTTTTGTAAGGACGCTCTAGAAATTTCCTGTTAGAAAATACAGCATCACTGTCTGTGTTTTGAGGGGTTGTTATCCGGGGTTTTTGGAGCAATAACTGTAATGACACAATTTGTTTCAGGAGATGTGTGTCAGTTCTTTATGACACTAATAAGTAATGTATTTGCTCTTCATGTTTCAAGCTCACTTCTCTGAAAGTTGGTTTGACTTCTTAACAGTAGTATTGACTACTGAAAAATAATTCAAATATCACCAATATGTGCAGATAGAGATACAGAGAAGTAAAAAATGGTAATACAGTAAACTCTGTATAACTGAATAAGTGACTGATTGTCACTGAGCTAAATTCATCTTTTATCTGTGAAGATTAGAACTGTAATAGTGCTGAGATTTCTTCACTACTTGCTCAGATAAGTTATTTGATTTATGGTCTCCCATGAATGATCCATTAGCATTTTTCATGCATTGTGGTAGTTAAACTTTAAAGGACAGAAATATTGTTTGAGTGTTTCAGAGCCGAGAGTCATGATGAAGTCACTAAACTGGACAATGGGGCAGATGAGCATTGTCATATTCCATTCTTAGAAATGTCCAAGGCCAGGTTGGATGTGGCTTTGAGCAACCTGGTCTAGTGGAAGGTGTCCAGGCCCATAGCAGGGGGTTGGAACCAGAGGATCTTCAAGGTCCCCATTCAACCCAAACCATTCTATGATTGCATGATTTCACCATCTGTTGAAAGCAGGTGGAGCAGTGTTCTTACTCTCTTCCTTGACCCATCCCTCATAACTCCAGGGGGGATATCCTCTGTTAATGGGCCAGCTGTTAAAACCAGGTGGGGAAGTATTCTTTGTCTTTTCCACAACCCATCCTTCCTCCAGGGAGATATCTTCTGTTAATGGTCCATTGAGTCTTACTGCATGGCTGATAAAGTTACATCATCCCATTGGGAGATGCTCCAGCCAGGGGGAGGAGCCAAGCATTTCCTAAATCTCAGATTTGAAGCATCAGAAAAACCTTTTCCACTAAATTCCCAGAGGAAGACCAGGTCCATGTACACCACCACTGGACCTTAATGGAAAACTACACGCTTCTACAGGTTCAACAGAACCACATCTGTCACTCCAGCAGGACTGCAGACACCATTTAATGGGACTGCAACCAACACTCTGACTGACTGACGGGGTGTCAGGTTGTATTCTGATTCCGTCAGTGTTTCCTGGTGTGATGGGTTTTTTTGTGTGTGTGTGGTTTTTTTTGTTTGTTTGTTTTTTAATTACTGCATTTTTATTTTAATTTTCCTAGTAAAGAACTGTTATTCCTATTCCCATATTTTTGCCTGACAGCTCCTTAATTTCAAAATTATAATAATTTGGAGGAAGAGGGTTTACATTTTCTATTTCAAGAGAGGCTCCTGCCTTCCTTAGAAGACATCTGCCTTTTCAAACCAAGACAACTGTGAAGACCTAACATATAATTAAAAGCTAGCAATGCTGACATAATGGTCACTAGTGTTAGTATTCAGTTTTGCTGAAAACCCTCCCACCTAGCATTCCAATATGCATTAATATCAGGGAGACTACTCGCATCACTAAATCTGTATTTTTATGTTGCTGATGTATCTGCTGATTCAGGTTTTACTAGGGGATTCCACTGAAGAATGCATTATTTACAATATTTAGTGTAATATAATGCTAATTAAATCACCAAATATAGCTACTGGATGGAACGGTGAATTATGTCCTAATTTCAAACCCAAAACATTCTAAAAAAATAAAATGGTAAGCAAGAATTTCAGTTTTATATTTTAGTTTTTCAAGTTTTTTTTTTATTATTATTTTCATATTTTATTTTATTCTTAGCACAGTCTTTCTATATGCAAACACTGAAAGCTCTAGGCAGATGAAGCAAGATCATGAACAAAACATAAATTGCTGGAATGGATAATGAAAGCCTAGAGTAGGGCTGAATGTAACCTGAGGCAAAATTAAGTAGTTGTTTATCTCAGCTTCTTCCCACTCCATTGTGAGAACTGTATTTTTATCTCATCCATAGATTGAACTTCTTACTCACTGCTTTTGAAAACATATGTTATATATATGTATGTATGTACACATAAATACATATAAATGCATGTATAAATACATTTACCATGTATTTACAAAATTATGTAATATATAACCCAGATGACATTGAATATTTAAAATTTACTTAGCTGCAAATTATGCATATATGGTTTTAAAATAAATTTTTATATGTCTTTGTTCGATGATGAAAAATAGTACAAAATACATAAGATATTTTTTGTGCACCTCTGCAAGTAGCTCAGTTTTAGTTGATTGTATGCAGTTACACTTTTATTTCCTATTTCCTTGCAGAATAAACAGCTAATTTTTTAGGTAATTCCATGAAACACTTTCTGGTTGTCTCACAAATATTATTTTTTACTTTCTCAAACCATTGCATTTTTTCCTTCCAATTATAGATCTCCCCAAATTTTTTTTCATTTTTTGGTATCTCGGTAGATATCTACACAGAACACACCTGTTCAGCAAATTTTTTCATGAATGTCTCTTAATTTCTGCACCAGGTTCATTCTTGCACCACTTTTCCTTGAGCTCTTCCATTTGCAGTCAGTAAAGCTTCCTTCAGTTTACAAAACTAGTTCTTAATTTGGTCTGTCACAGATATCAGGGAAAGAGAGGTCAGAGGCAGAGGGATGTTGAGTGGTTGTTTTTACTTTTCAAAACCAGGAGGACAGTAGGGA
This sequence comes from Toxostoma redivivum, assembly GCA_013397375.1. Taxonomy (NCBI): domain Eukaryota; kingdom Metazoa; phylum Chordata; class Aves; order Passeriformes; family Mimidae; genus Toxostoma; species Toxostoma redivivum. The sequence goes on from VXBI01003376.1 coordinate 1,777,292, forward strand.
ATTGAAGGATATGGCAGAACTCTGCAGTAACTTCTGTTTTGCTGCTGACAGAGTTCTTCTCTCAGTCCCCTGCTTGTGTTTGTTTCAATACATCGGGTCTTAATTCTCATTTTAAAATTTTCAAGACATGAAAGGTTTCTGCTTATTTGATTAGATCATACTTAACAAAATGGAATCATTATACATTAATAATGAACTAATTAATTGTGACAAATTGCAGAGCTGCAGCATTTGTCTCTTCCATTGCCTTGCCTTAGGGGGTTGTACTCTTCTCAGCAGTTGAACGCTAACTTGTCTGCTTTTTCAGTTTGTTGGATGTTGTCACAAAGTGTGATCTGGGTGCCTTTGACAGTATTTTATGCTTTGCTGTGGCATAAGCTGTCAAGAAGGGAGACAAGGGATAGATATCTGATGATTACTCACTAGGTCATGCACCTGAAATCACATTTTGCAAGAAAGATTATCTTTGGTTAGTCCTACAGTGTTTTTCTAAATGTTGTCCCTGAAGGAAGCTTGTAAGAGCTTGTTACCCAGAACATTTGTATCTTGCCAGTGTTTTGTGTCTCTCGTAGATAACTGAAGGAATAAAATACTTTTTTTGTTTCTGAAAAAATGTCTTATTTTAATAAAAAGAAGTATTTTTGATATTTGTTATTATTTATTTCATTACTTCAAAAGAAATCATTTGGGGGTTGTTTTGGGGTTTTTGGTTTTGATTTTTTTACATTCTGCCAGTGATAGGAGGCCTGAAGATCAGAAATAAAAAAAACCTAGATCTCATTTTCATGTTATCCGCTGAAATAGCATAGCAGTGGCTTTAGTGAAAGTAAACAGGTGGGAAGCTGGCCATTTGTCTAACAGAATATTTGTATTAAGGAAGTAGTTGGTTTTCAGATAAGAAGTTTGTTGTTAAACATGTTACAGTTTGTTTGTATGTCTATAAAAATATGTGTTTTGTTTGTTTCTTATGCTCAGGCCCATCTTGTCAAATAAATTGAGTATCCTCTCCTTGCACTTATAATGAAGATATTGCTATGTTCCAAATACATCTGCTGCTATAGATAAATGAGAATTGTGAGGTGACAGTGAGCATGAGACAGAATGACACTCTTGAGGATGAAGTGTTGCTGGTTGACTGTGAACTTCTTTGCCATTGGAAAGCAAATTTTTCTCACTCTCAGCTACCTAATTTATTTGACTGTTATTGCTTCATGAGAGCTGGATCTGTCTACGTTAGGATTGTAGTTTAGGTCAGAAATACCCTTTGAAAGAAACCAGTTTGGCCCAAGTTACTGCAGCTGACACTGCTGAGCCACCTCAGAGAGTGGCAGCTGGATTTGCCTCTGGTGCAGCCTGAGCAGAAAGTGCACTCCTGCAGTGCCCCGACCACATCTGCTGTTAGTGGGCATTCAGGCTACAGCACAGGGCAGATGTAGCAGGAAATAAAATCTCTAAATCCTGTTTATGAATATTGCAACCCCAACAGCAACTTTTTTCAATATACATAGCTGATTCCATTGCCCTGCACTTCAGGCTGATACAGGTGAAGCCTCTGAAACCAGGGTGCAGTTAGAAATGCAGAGTTATGAGTTTCTTACAAGCAGCTTTCTGTTGCTTCATTGGTTCTTTTAGTTGTTGTTTTTTTTTGTTTGATTTTGGTTATTTTTTTTTTCTGAAAGTTATAATACAAAGAATAAAACCAATTGGGTCTTTACTTTTCATATTTTGAAACAATTGCTGCAATGGGTTGTTAGCAGATTGGGCCACTATTTCCCTGGAGTACATCCTGAATTGATGCAGAATGTCAGAGCGAAGTGGGATTTAGTAGGTGCTGAGCTGCTGGCATTCAGTTTCATTTCTTTCATTTATCAAACATGAAAGTTAAACGTGCAGAAGTGCCTGTAATAATGAGTCTGAAGTTTGATTTATTTCACTATGTCATATGACTCCTACACTTTATTTTATATCCAGATTCATACTTTTATATCCTCCTTCTTTATCCTGGGAACTATGGCACTCGGAATCCTTACTCCCTGACTTTAGTTGAAAATAGCTGCTTAAAATACTGTATGACTTCAGGGTTTTGTATAATATATTCTTAACTAATTCGTTTCCATATGCATTTTTTTCCACTCCATAGCAATTGCTCCAGCTGTGTCTGTATTTCCTTAACACATTGTTCTCTCCCTAGTATTGGAAACAATCCATACAGAAGCCTTAAGAAACTTCAAACTCAGCAGCTTCTCCCATTTCAAAAGCTCTGTTTGTGCAGTATTTACTCATTCAGGAAGGATTATGTGCCTTAGTTAAATATGGGAGGCTAAAGTAACTAAAATATAGTACACTTTAGGCCATTAGGGTAGATATTTATAAAAAGATAAAATTTCTTCTTAAACAGTAAAGTAGATGTAAGATAAGATGTCTTTCTTAATCCCAGTCCAGTTTTCTGCAATTTTACTGCCTTGTCCTCTGGTTTTATATTCACAAAGTAAACTAAAAACAAGGAAACCTTCAGCAAGCATAGGTTTTTAAAATTTATTTTTTTTGTCTGGACATTGTAGAACAAAGAACCTCTATACTGAGTGATTAAAGCAGGGAATAGAAAAAATTCAGATGAATATATACTCATGAGAGTACCCATGACATGGAAGCAGACAAAAACAACTACAAAGAAGCTTAATTTTACTGTGTTCTCAAAGATCCTTTTGAGTTTTTATTATTTCAAAGGCATTTGGATTCTTATGAAGTGATTTATAAGGATTTTTTTTTCATTTTCTTAAAACGTCTAAAGCAATAAGCCCCAACTTCTAATATTTTCTCATCTGCTTATTGGATGAGACTGACGAAATACTATGTACAGAGAGAGTGGTTGAACACTGCAGGGTTACAGTGTTCTGAAGATGAAGGATGAAATCAGTTCCCTGGGCAGTAAAATTTTTGTCATTAAATTCAGGGAGGCCAGGATTCACTCCAGCAATGAAACACAGCTTGTCATCTCAGAAGAACAGGACTGGAAGTCTGTGTATCCTTCCTTGTAGTGTAAATGCTTTAGAAGAAAAAAATTAATGTGTTTTTCCTTTTGTAAATGGACAGGGAATGTCATTATAGCAAGAAATAGAAATGTCTTCAGAGCAAGAAGCACCTCTGCTTTTACAGGCAGGAAGATTTCAAATTTCTGGACCTCTGTAGATCCGTGATCTTTAGGAGAGAAGAGTTTTATTAATATTCCTTCTATATAATCTGGAGAGCAACACCAAACTACACTTACTTAATAGTCGAGATACAATACCTATGATGATGCTGGAGCCAAAAATAAATTCTGTTCTGTTTTTATGTTCTGAGAACACATAATGCAATTGCATATGCTAAAGATTTTCATCTGTTGGAGAGAGGGGAGATTTTTTCGTGGGGTAGTTGAATTTCAGAAAATACCAGTCCTCTTTCTCTTTGGACCAGACTTTGACCAATAACAAGAAAAAAAACAGCAAAAAGAACGTTTGTGAAAATTTCATTATTTTTCATTTTCAAGACTCATCCATGAGCTGATTGGAATATTGATGAGGAGCAGGAGCTGTCACATCTTTATCAGCTCAGGTGATGATACAGACCTTGTCTCATCATCATTTTTCTCACGTTTCCTGCTTGTGCAGTGTATTCCCCTCACACTTGGTGTCTCTTAGATTTCTGTTGCCAGAGATATATTTAAATAAAATAAACCAGCCTGCTAGTCCTTAATATTTCATATATATGGGGATTAGATTAGAATCCATTAAAAAAATCCTCTGTCTTACTTTAATATCTCTTAAAATATGTGTTCTCCATATATTACCTGTATAATAAATTAATTTTACAGTAAAAATTATTAATAATTAATTTTAATATCTTATAATAAAGACAACATATATATGTATGTTCTCTCTTTAGAAATATATATTCATTCAATACTAACATTCATAGTTTATTTGCAAGCATTTAATATTCATTAATTATAGATGAATAAATAGTTTTACTTCCAATTCTTGCTCTGCCATTGCTCTGTATAAAAGTGCATTTATTTGGTTACTAAATTTAAGCTTCTAAAAGATGTTTTCTTTATTTGTAACAAAGGGAGACATATCAGAGTAGGGCAGCTTTTCACTTGACAAATCCAGTTCTTAATCTAGCTAGCCCATGTCATTCCTTTAATAAACTGATCAAGCTTAGTCTTAAAAGATCTGGGCTGCTTCCTGGTATCTCATAGCAAAAGACCATTTTAGGACATTCTGCTCTAAAAGAGACTTTCTAATTTCCTTTTCTAATTTATTCTCAAGTACTTTCTACCCATTTGTTGTGCCAGTGCCATCCTTGCTCTTACATACTGTTTTTAAGGGTGGGCTTACTTTCTGACTTGTTTTTTAGGTTGCATCACTGAGCCTCTGTCTAATTTCAGAGGACAGATTTTTTGTCCTTCACAGTCCATCTTAGTGGCCATTTTCAGCATTTTGTTCCCTTGCAGTTCATCTCCTTGCCATGATGAGCAAAAGAAATTTACAGAATCCCAAGCAATATGATGAGAGGTCTTCATTTAATTGTACTAACATATTTGTGCTGGACATACATGTGCTTTCCAGTTTGCCATGGGAGAGGATAGAAGGAAATGTTGATGGATGTTATACGTGTGGTAAGTAAAACTGTAAGAACTTTTTTAGGGGTGATCTACATAAAACCAAACAGGATAGCATCCAGTTCTAAATTTGTTTTCAGACTACAATTAAAAGAAAATATGATGGAAAACAGCAAAATAGTTTAAAAAGCGCAGAAAGCATGAAGTAAGAGAGCATTTTTGCATGAGTTTGTCTGTTCCTAGTCATTTTCCTTCTCACTTAACCCAGCTATTGCTTGGGATTTACTGATCTTTTAAGGTGCTCTCGTGATTAGAAAGTTATTGAAGTGGTGGTACTGTGGCAGAATGATGATGGAGTTTAATAAAGTATTCCAGAACAGCATTTGCAGACAGTCTTTTGATTGGTTTTATTTGGTTTTGTTAACACCTAATTATTATTTTTTTTTTTTTTTAGAGAGAAGTCTTCATTAAAGATCAAGCATATCTCTGTAGTTACTTGAATTTGAATGTCACTAGGATATCCTTTGAAATGCTAACAAAAAATTAGGGCAAAGTGAAGGAAGAGCAGAGTTAATATATGAAATATGTAGGTGTTTTTTTTATATTTAATCCCTTTTATTTCCAGAAAAATACAACATACACATCTCTTTGTATTTTTTTCTGTTTTTTGATGTTGTTTTTGTTTTTTTTAAGAAAGAATTATTTACAAGTAGACCCTACTTTGAAGTAATCTGTAAAACTAATAGTGAATAGTATAATTTTTTTTATAATAATAAAATAATAATA
>VXBI01003376.1:1782729-1824452 GCA_013397375.1 Toxostoma redivivum
AATAATAATAAAGATTTAGCAGGTTCTTATACTGTGTATATCTCTACAAAATGTGAAAAGTCCTCTAGAACCACTCTAATGAACAATATTTTTCACACATTTTGTCTTCTTGCCATCTTCCCAGAAAATAACCTCACAGCACTGTGTGGTTGAGACCAAGTATTATTCTATTCTGAAATACATCCTGACATATTTTGAGATAAGAGGAAGCAAGGCAACAACGTGTGAGATGCACAAATGCCATGGATTTAAGTTTAGAATATGGTTGTCCTTCATGCTTTACAGAGATAAACAACTTGTTGAAAAATTATGAGTGTGTACTAGAGTCTGTGTCTCTGCATTGTATTAACTCTTTTTTGTTGAATTATGACAGAATTTTAGTTTCATCTTCTTCCCTTGACATTTTTATTCTCATTTCCTTCTCCTGGGTGTTACTTATTTCAGTAAGTGCTTCTCTGGCTATCAGTATATAGCAGCAAAGCTGCACATCAGACAACATATAGCATTGCCAAATAATTTACTTGATTTGACACAGACACAACAGTATTCTAGACTTTAGTGACTTTTTCATGGAATTATTTATAGAAGTGTCTGAGACATAATGTCAAATACCTAATGAGGAGTGGAGAAGTTGTTCATTTAAAAGAAAAAGTACATGACATTTTATCATTTATGCTTTTAATTGCAAGTGTAAAATATCTACTCTATAGAACTTGAAATCATTTGATTCAATAATTGTTCCATATATTAAAAGTTGTATTTTAATACTATGGTTTTATTCATCATTAAATGTGTTATTACCCAAACAGTTCTGATTATCTAGTAATTTTAAATTATGATATATTAGGATATGGAAATACTTCTTTCACAGCAAGATTTTGTAACAAATATGAAGATATGTAATATGTACAAGATCCAGGAGAGCATCACATAAAGTAATGTTCTATCTGGATGTGGATGTGGATGACCTATCCAATTGGAAATGCCACTATATAACCACTGTTGTTTGTTAAATTCAAATACTTATTTTTGCTTTTCCTCCCTTGCTTTGACTGTAAAGGATACATCACCGTGGCATTTGTATATACTTGCTCTGATAAAAGTTGAGAGGCTAAAAGAGAGGGTGTATAAAATATTACCCAGTTCCCTCATCTCTCAAAATTTTGCTATTCCCTTTAACTTTTTTCTGATCAGCTGTAAAGTTTCTTTGGATGACTGCTTTGTGTTGGACACTTTCCTATGGTTTTGTATAAAAAGTATAATATCCTAACTCATGTTTCCAGTGCCACTCAAAGGACCTTGGAGAAAATACTCATTTTGGAGTCAGATTGGTTTGGCCTTTTTGCTATTGCAAAAGAGAAGAAGCTGTCTTACAGCACACATCTAAATTCAAAGGGTTGAAGCTCAATTTACTACTGGAAAATTCTTCAAATTATATTTGGGAGTTATCTAGAAAATGCAGGTGTTTGTGTGTATATACTTGTATATGTATATACTAATCATGACATACACATGGATAAGCCAGTGGAAAAATCTAATTTAAAAGTACCTTGAAACAAAATCTCCATTCCTTCCTAGTCCCATGTAAGAGAAGACAGAAGTGCAACTTTCCAGTCACAGTGGAGAGTGAATAAAATTCTGTGTAATTTAATATAAACATTAAGAAATGTAATCTTTAAAAAAATTACTGAAATACACAAGTAATAAAGAAAACTCATTTATACCTTCAGTGGAGATTCTCTTTTATCTGACGAGCATGGCTACATTTGGAAGCGTCTGTGTCTGCACTCATTATGCAAAAATATATACTTGCAGAAGTATTGTCCATCTTTGCCCACTTTTGATTGAAAATATATATTTAAATCATAACAATTAGTACTCAGTGTTATCTTTAAAGAAATCAATGGGTCAACTTCATTAAGCATAATATGGAAGGGTGACACATTCCAGACATTTAAAGAAGATTAATGAACTGCTAAGGAGCTCCCTCTCTTCTCCCCAGTGTCTGTGTAGGTGCCACATCAGGGAATGGCAGTTCACATATTTTCAGATATAGGAAATACCTCTCAGGCTTTTCAAATAAAGTTGTTTTCTGCCTTGCATTCAGGCCAGAGCCTCTACATTGAATAAATCATCAGAAGTATATTCCAGTTCTTTTAAGGAAGGCACAGCAGTACTCCCTATTTTTTATTGATTGCATTTGCAGGGGAAAATTGAATCCATTCCTTGTCAAGGCACCTAAACCTCATATCAAAAAGAAGAAAGAAAAAAATGAAAAGAGGATGAAGTTCAGTGGAATTAGTCACAACGAATGATCTTTCATATTGTGTGATGATGAATTTTATTTTTTAATCTTGCTTGTATCATGTGAAAGGTAGCAGCTGATGTACTCTGAAGTAGTAATCTTCAAAGACTTCTTTTAGCAGAATTGAAAATAAGCTTATGGGAGAGTTTTCTCCAACTAGATTTTCTGCCAATTATCAGTCAAAAGCTCTCTCCTGTATGTAAGTTAACTCTAAGAACAACAAGTAGATATACAACAGTGTGACTGCAACACCTCTAAACATTTTATTTTAGTAAAATGCCTTTTTTTTTCCCCCCAAACAGAAAATATTCTTTCACTACATAAATGAGGTTAATATAAACTGTCTCTCCAGTTAGGGTTTTCTGACAGGTGCTATGTTCTCTACTATGAGCTAGTGAAAGTACCAGCTTTGATTTTTATGTGCCAGTTATGAATCAGGATATTTTATAAGGAACCATTTCAAGAATAGTTATTTTGCTGCTTAGGACTGGGTTTGCTTGCTTTTCTTTGGAAAGTTTCAAATCCATTGCTGTAGGCTTTAAACCAGAACTCAGAGATATTGGTTTGAAGTTGCCTGTTACCAGTGATATTGCATTCCAACAGAAAAGGAAAAAAAAAAAAAGATAAAAAGAAAGAGGACTTGATTTACTTTTTTTTTTTTTTTAAATAAATGCAGGGTGTATGCTTTAGCAGAAGGGAAACATTAATAGAAGCTGTGGAAAAACACTTAGAGAAATAAAAAGTTTCCAAACTAAAATTCCCAGTACCCTTTTTCCCATTTACCAGTTATTGGATTAGTTAATACAGATGTGGTGCAGTCTATATCAAGTACACTTCTAGATAGAATGAAAAAGCCCAACCAACAAACCAGCCAAAAAACCAAACAAAAACAAGCAAAAACCAACACCAAAATACCAAAAATACAACAACAAAAAACCCCTGTATGAACAGAGCTAGTTTGAATTAGTAATAACAAACTGCTCCAGGAATGATTGTTTTAAGGATCATGCAACCATTTATTTGCATATCAGTCCCACCAAATAAACAGTATTTCCGTTCCAAACACATTTTTTGTCATAATGAGAAAGTGAATTAAGAAGAAGGTGATATATGTTGAACGTGTCATGTGCTATGGATTATTACAGAAATGAGACTTGGATACTTAACTGTGAATTTCTGAGTTTTAGGAATATCTGTTTTTGAGTGCCTGAGAACAGATTTATTACAAACTGTTAGTAGCCTTTTCCCAGATTTATTACAGTTTCTTTCTGTTAAGGTGCTCTGTTCTTGTTGCTTTTCTTGAATTCCACATTATTTAATTCCAGCTTCATGTCTTGTGCCATTTGAGAGTTTTACTTTTTTCCCCTTTCTGCAAATTCTTGGATTTTTTAGGCTGTTGTGTTTGTCTCCAGGAGAAAATTATAGAGAAGGAGGAGGAAGGGGAAAGTGGGACATATATCATAAAACTCTTAAATCTCACTGTAAAGCTTCACTTCCCCACAAGTATAGCACACAAGATCTAGTAATCCTTATCTCTTACTTTATAGCCTAATGTCAACAAGTCTAATAAAGTGCTAAAATTATCAGTTCTAGTATATGGATTTGGCACTTCAGTATTTATTTATTTATTTTACTATCTGTAGACTGTCTCTTTTTTCCTGTGTGTGTTTATTTGGGATATATATTTGCATATATATGTGTGTGCATGTGCAGAGGTGTGTGCATTCATATGTAATTCTTTGCAATACATTTTTGGGTGAAGTTTCAATCATAGAATCATAAAATATGCTAAGTAGGAAGGGGACCCATCAGGATCATTAAGTCCAGCTCCTGGCCCCACAGTGTATCTTTAAAGCATTGTCCAGATGCTTCTTGAGCTCTGTCAGGCTTGGTGCTGTAACCACATCCCTGGGGAGCCTGTTCCAGTGCTCAGCCACCCTCTGGATGAAGAACCTTTCCCTGATACCCAGCCTAAACCTTCCCTGACACAGCTCCCTGCTTTCTTCTCCAATCCTGTCACTGGTCACTAGAGGGATGAGATTGGTACCTGTCCCTGCAAAAAGGAAACAATAACATGAAAACAAACAAAATCAAGCTGAAAATATCTTGTCTACCTAAGTGACAGAGCTTCTAATGACTTAATGGAGCCACTTCTGGAAGGAAGATCTGACACAAAGTCAAGTTTAGAAGTCCGTACATAATCTTTAACTGCACAGCAGGTCAGACAGGATCTGAGACATAATTGAACAGCAACCATTTAAAAATTATAATTAACATCTCACGGTGCCTCAGGGAATTTTTCTTCTTTAAGTAAACATATATTTATTTCTAATTATCTACTTGACAAAAAGAGAGGTATATTATACAAGCTTGCTGCTTACAGGAAATCTCAAGAGTTGGAAATTTAATTTGATATTTCTTCAAAATCTATCTCTTGAGAGAGTAATATCTTAAAACTACTCTGAAGAAAACAGATAAACCTTTCTGCAAAATACATGGTGTAGCAATTTTCTCCTTAACCTTTAAAAACAAGCCTTTAAAATTTAATATTGTGATCTCATTCCTCTAGTGCCTTTTAAGAGCCTTACTGTGGAAATGGGCTGTAAACTGTTAACTTTCAATCCATCCTTATTTTTATCTTATTTTTCATTGTAGGACGGGGCTAGAATGTGGACCTACATACCAAATTTTGCCTGTAATGCCACTCAGGTCTCTTAAATGTGAACTGGCTTCATTTCAGCTTGACTTGCCCATTTGCAAGAAGAGATGAATATTCTTTTCTGTGTGCAATACCATAACATAAGCAGGGTCTCTCTGACAAGTGGCAGTTTTTATTGGATTTATTCCTACATCTTTAGCTCTTCGAAAGTTTTTTCTCTAGGTTCCTTTGCACTCTTGGCTTGCTGATCTAGGTGCTTTGATTAAAGAAAAATTGCTTACAATCCCAGTATGCAACACAAAAGAAAGAATTAGTGACTAAACCATCAAAAAGCCCTTGCTTGTCAAAAATAACTGTGCATTTGAACTTGCCAGAAATTGGGGGGCAGGGGAGAATTAATGAAACACAACTGATTGAGGTGAAGAACATGATTTGTCATAAGCTATATCATAGGGTGTTTTGTATCACAATACAATTTAATTGATTACTGAGTCTAGTCCATTGATTCTTTAGTGTTTATCATTTAATGTTCAATTTTAAAGTTTCCCAATATATGTCTTTCTCAAGAAGATATAGAACATGTTAAAATCTTCCATATTTGTTTCATTATATAAATTGTTGGATTGATTAAAACAAATATTGGTACAGGACAACTTTATGAATGTAAGTTGCTGTGTAACTAGTAACATAGTGTTTAGCTGAAATGTGAATTTTCTTGTATTTTAAGTTAATTGTGCAGTTGACACAACTCATAAATGTTAACATTCACTTTACTTCCTTTACTGTCAGGGTCCACATCTATGAACATTGAGGTCTTTTTAGTGTGTGCTAATGAGCACTGATGTTCATGCAGCCCCACCTTAATACTAGCCATAACTCATCAATGTCTTTTTCTCATATAATCCATTTTGAAAGCGACATCCTTGTTAAGTTTATATTTTACCTAATTTTGTTGATGTAATTGTGCATGTTCTTACTGCAGTGCACTGTAATTAGCAAGCATCAACTTTATATGCTTGTATTTATTCTTTTATAAACAGTCTTCTCTGTGATTGGGAAGTGCAGTTAGAGTGACATCTCAGAAAGGAAGTATTTGTAGAAGATATTTCTTTGCAAAGAAACCGAGAGTCATGGCATGAAAATAATGCAACCCGAAGAAAAGAGTGTGACGAATTTAAAGAAAATGCCCAAGGAAAATAAGTGTATTTCTTAAAATTTATTTTCTGGATTAGTTAAATTAAATCATATCGCTTTCTCAATATTCCAGCTTCCTTTTTGTAGCCATTGCTTCCCATGTTAGGATACAACTTTCTAATAAAAATTTGTTTTGTCTTTGACAGCAACCATAGTGTTAAATGAACTCAACTGGACTGCAGCGCTGGATGATGTGTTCAAGCGGAACAGGGAAGAGGACCCCACTTTATTATGGCAGGTGTTTGGTAGTGCCACTGGCCTCGCAAGGTATTACCCAGGTAACTGAACTGTCCCAGACAACTGTCCTGTGCCATATAGTGCATTAAAATACTCTGAATTATCTACAAACAGTGAAATAAAACTAAAAATTGCTTTTTTACATAGGCACAGTTTCTTTTTATCAGAATTACACACTCAAGAACTGTGAAATTATTCTGGCTGAAAGCTAGTATGAGGGGGAAGGAATTGGGAGCGAAACATGTAATTAGTGTTTTTTTCAGTAAGAAGAGTAGAAGATTATGTCCTTTGAAAAGCTGAAGTGTTTAATTTTATCTTGTGTAAATAATCACTTGAATATTTGCAAGTGAGATTTTTTTTACTGGTCTAATTTTAAAGATAGTGACCTGTAAAGTGGACATATAATTATGTTTACCATCAGTGAAAATGTGAGTGCACCATGCTATGTTCATGTCTCTCAGAATCCACAACCTCTGACAGATACATCTTTGCTATTAGAGTTGAGGTCAATTCAGTTTGATTACTTCAACCCCAGCATCTGTTTCACCAAAGAATCCCATCACCTGATCACACTGATTATTTTAAATAGGTGTATATTTTGCTGAATTTAGATAATAAGTAGCCTGGATTTGATTTTTGTTGTTTGCTGTCTAATGGAAAGCCATGTTTTACGGCAAGGCCTGTGCTGCTGCTGCTGTTGTTAAGTGATGCTCTTGTCAATTCCTGAATAATGTGTCCACTACACACAAGACAATTGTGTGAAACATATTGACTCATGCTTACAACTGCCTTAGGAAAAAATTTGAGAACCTTTCTCTTCTGTTTATACAAGATTGTTTGTGTTTCGGAGGATGAAGGGGATTATTCTAAAGCTGTTATTGTATCATTAGCATGAGTGCTAGCAGAGGCAGAGAAAATGCCTCAGGCTAGTTTACAGGAAGAATATTTCATTGCACTTGAATCCTGTTTGTTTTGTCATGCTGGATGATCATGAAATATATACAAGGAGATGTTGCAGAAAAAGAAATAATACTGAAAATGCTAATTTAGTATTTATTTTGTTTCCCAACTCTTCCAATGCATTTGGGATCTATCATCCTGTGTGGGGTTAGTATTTGTCATGGCTTTCTATGTGATTTTTTCCAGTACTGAAAAAGAACATTCCTTAAATATATCTTTCTGCCAATCTCTAGGAAATAATATTTCACTTGAAAATTTATCCCATATATTGAAAAATAGATTCTTATATCTAGCTAACCTGTCTACTCCTGTTGTTGACCAACACAACATAGGAGTATCAAAATCTCTATGTATTTTGCCTTAAAGCACCGGTATAAAACGGGTGAAGCTTTTCTCTCTTTTGCAGGTGCAAATGTTACTTGTATATACTTCATCTAAACACAAATTCAGTGTAAAGCCCAGATACTCACACTTCCTGTTTATTCCATAGCTAAGTATTTAATAGCTATCCAATCCTGTCAGAACATAATTTCATAAATTCCTGGGTAATATCCCGTATCTTAAATGCTGGACATACATACACAGTGTGGAGCAGTCTGATACTCTGTGGGTTACATGTGTTGCTTTGTGCATCTGCTTCCCATTGTAGCTCAAATTAGAAAACCTTTTTCATTTTAGATTTGTAGAATGGGTCTTTGTGCAAGGTTCTCCATCTCTCTCTTGTTGTAAACTTTTTCTCAGTTTGCTGACATAGCAGATGTTCTGAAAATTAATTCAGGTTTCATATGCTAAAGTGGATGGTTTTCACATTTACATTTTGAAAATTATATTATAAATTGTAGAACATTGCTTCATTATAATGTTTCAAAGTGATGATTTTTTCCATAGGGATGATATTTGTGAAAATATTGGAAATATCAAAACCCAAAATTAAAATGAGAATATTTTCTGAAATATATTCACCCAGTCTTTCTTCCCATGTTAAAAAAAAGTTCAGTACCTCTAAACTACAAAGGGTGTTTTTCAAATGTTTTTGTGCATTAATGTTTTTTATCTGATATTGTTCCACTGCTTTGAGTCATTGGCAAAGGGTGCATCACTTCCGTTCTGAGGAGGCTCTTGGGCTGTCCTTTTCACCATATTAACCAACAGCACGAAGGGATCTTTCTAAGAGCAGCCCTGTGAGAAGAAAATATGTGTGAAATAGGAGTGTTTGAGCCACCAGTGTCCCAGTCTGCCCGTGTTGCTTGTGGAAACATTCTTCTCCCTAGACTGGGAGTGACAAGACCATAGTATCACCTTTATCTCATCCCAAGTTCCCCCTACAGTCCAAATTCCAGTGCCTAGCCGTATTTGGGGAGGGATGGGCTTCAGTGGGCACAGATGGACAACTGTGCAGGGTTCTTAGATGATTTTAGCAGTGTTTTAGTCATTAACCATTTCAGTCTCTCACATTACTATTGATATTCTCGTTAGTTTCAATGGCAGCCTATTTTTGAAATGTTAAGCTCTGTTAACTCTACTGGCAATCATCCATTTTTGAAATGAATATGCCAAGAGCAATATTGAGATTTCTATTAGCTACTCTATGAGCTCTGAAGAGTAATTAAACAGTAATTTAATAAAAGCTAAAAAAAAACCCCCAAAACATATACAGTGCATGAAACTTTTAAGAAGAATGTAATATGTGCTCATTCATATGGTTAAAGGCACAAATCACAAATTAGTCTTTCATCCACTATAAGACCAGCCCTCAGTAATCACAGACCTCTACAATCAAAAGGAAATTCTGAAATAAGGATACCTTGTTCCCAGTGGAGGAGTGGAGAGTTAGGGAATATTTAAACAACTGGACTAACAGGAATGCCAGATTTGCCAGAGACACTAAACTGGGAGAAGCTGTTGACTTCCTCAAGGGCAGAGAGGCCAGTTTAATATAGAATAAACAGTTGCACAAAATTTGGATATTTTATGATTTTTTTGTTGTTGATTACATTTAATGATTCTTAACTATAGTTAAAATATGTCAGATTGTTATAAGTGAACATACTGACTCATAAAATTGTCAAGTCATTGAAATAGAAAAGATAGGAATAAATTTATTTATTTTAGATAACTTAATATTTAAATTAGTTTAATATTATTTTAAAATATTAGAAATTTCCAGCCTTTTTCCTGCAAGTAAACAGCTTTTCATCATTAATGTGTAACTGAAGAGTAAGAGCCAGGTTTCAAAACTTCTGTGAAAGGAAGCTGAAATGTATTTTTTGGGCCTTTTTTATGCAAGCACTACTGAAATTCAGTATTACGGGAACAGTAAACAAAATCAGAGGAGTTTCTTACGTAAAACTGTGAGTCATTAAGTTAAAAATTGGGATTCTCTGTGATAAGGCAAGAGAGCACAAATTATTATAAAGGTTGAATCTCTTGGTCCTTAGTACTAGTAGATGTACATCAACTTGCCTAGTTATTTGACTTTATAAGTCTAATTCTAGAACCCTGTATTGGCTTTTAAGATGTCATTTCAAGATGATACCTGACTAATTCTAGTCCAGACAGAGGGTTTCAGTAGTTTTTGATTCAAAATAAAAGCAGTAATCTGGTAGTTTATTATCAAGATCACTGAAATTAGCAATTCATTTGAATCCATTAAACTTCCTTTATAAATCTTGAATCCATTGCCTGTGGGCTTGCACATGTAGGGTTTTGTTGGTGCTGTGTAGACAGAAAGTTATTTTAATATAGATCAGGTTTTAGATTTAATTTATAATTAACCACAGAGCACTGGAAAAATATGTAGCTCAAACAGTAAATTAATTTAATTCAAGTAGTTTAATATGATTTGACAGATATTAAGTTACATCTTGTGAGGCATCTATCCAGGTAATTTGAAAGGTTTTAGAAAGCTGCTATGTAAAAAACCAGTTTATTGCCATTTTTTTGTGAACTACTTGGAAATGTAGGTATAAAGTAACCAGTTCCTCTTTTAATCATGAAATTCTTTTTAATTATAGACATAATTAGGATTATAATTGTTAATCAATGTTTCATTAAATACTGCAATAGGAGGCATATTATTTTCACTGTAGTAATTACTAATTGAACAAACTTTAAAAACAACTTTGTGTTTATGTGCTTTTTACCAGATACCACCTCTCTCTTTGTTAATTTTATTTTTTAAATTGTCTGTTTGTTTGTTTGTTTTTGTTTTTTGTTTTTGAATCCAGGCAGTGACATTTATTTGCAGTTAAATATGATACAGGAGGCTTTCTCGTTACATTAATAAATCTGCTTAAGAAAAATTGGTTGCATAGGACTACTCAAATGAAAACACAGTCCTGATTTAGATGAATGTTTAGTAGAAAACTGTTCAGCAACACTGACTCAGCTCTCTCAGGGAAGTGCACTAAGTAATTTTCCCAATGGTTATACTAGAAGAGGTAATACTGATAGGGAGTCTGTAGAACTGATAGTTCAGATTTCAGCTAGTGAGCTGCAAATACCCACAACACTGGCATGATGGTGCGTGAGTAGACTGAGCATCTTTTATGAGGAAATGCTGAACCTAGGCTCAGTGGGACAGTATTTGGTCTGCAATGACCAAAGGTCTGAAGGTGAGAATGTGCCACACTTGGTCAAGAGCCAAAAGGTTGAGTCAATTCAAACCAAAAATAAAACTCAGAAAGAAATACTATTTTGTCCCCAGTTGTTTCAAATCTTCCCAGTTCTACCTGTAAATTTAACAAGGCCCTATGGGAAGATCTGCTGGAAAGTTGTGATCTCAGAATGGCAAAAGAAACGTCTTCCAGTCTCCCAAGCTTCTGCATAGATCTGTGACTTGTCTCTGCTGTCTTTGTGGAGTCTTGCTGGGGGTCTTTGAGAGAGGAGAAAGCAGAGCCCAACCTGGAGCTCCACACCCTTCTCTTATCCCATGACCTAGACACATGGACTTGTCCTCTTCATTTGACCTTACCTGTATCAGAGAAGAAGTCTTACTTTAAGTATATCTGATCATGTCTTAATCATGTATACAGGTGTTTAGTTAAGTTTGTCTGTTCCCTCAGCTTAAAGATGTATCTGCACTATTAAACAGGATGAATCAGAGTTTTCTTTGAATCCTTTAGACAGGCCCATGGTGTGACAGAAGGGACAACATGTGCTGGCAGCTTTTCCCAATGGACAGTATTGAATGCTGTTTTCTTTCTTAAATCATACAAAGTTCTCCAGTTTTGTTCCAGGAGACTTTATGTTCTCAGAGACACATGGATTTTGCATGTCATATATATGCTGCATGGCATATACAACACAAGTTTTCATCTGCAAAACACTTACTGCTAGAAAACAAAAACAAAAAACTAAACAAAACAAAAAACACCACAACAAAAAACCAAACAAACAAACAAAAAAGAAAACAAACAAAACAAACAAAAAAATCACTGTCCTCATTTTGCAGATAAAAGAAACAGCTATAGAGAGATAAAATGGCTTCTTCAATGATCCTCTGAAGGTTAGGTATTCAAGCCAGGGGTAGGTATGCAGAGCAACAATTTTTTTGGTATTGAGTGTGCATTTATGTTCATTACCTCATACTTAAAATCAGTTTAAATATCAGCAGGTCTGGTAATCTCTGGACGTTTGTAATATCAGTACTAAAAAGTACAGTGAAAAGAACTGTTGTATTCTTCCCTTTCTTTACTGTAGACCTGCCTTCTACTTAGTCTTCCTTTGTTTATCTATATAAGTAGGTATATTATGACGACAATTAATTAGAGAAGAATCTCTTTGCATTGCTCATACCAGTATTTTACTAGGATATTCCTGTGGAATTTGAGCTTACAAGGTATTAAATAGAAAAATCACAGATAAAGAGAGCAGCACTCCAGTGACAATTTTCCAGAAAAATAATTTTGTTCCTAAAGTCATCAAACTTTTTGATTAAAAATATGGATAGAAAAGAGCTACCTGAATAAGAATTATCTCTTATTCTTCCTTAAAAAAAAACAAAAACAAAACCAAAAAACCCCCCACCGCTTTAATCTGTTAAGATGTTAGAAAAGAAAGTTTCACTTAGCTACTAGAGCATTCTCTGGCTAGACAAATTAATAATAGAAGAGCTTTAAAAATCAATTTCTAATAAAATAAAATAGTATCTCTCCAAATGAAGAAATTGCTGTGCACAGCTGCTCTTGTGTTAACAATTAATGGCAAGCAATAGTGTTGTGGCCATGATATTGAGCTCTCCAGAGAAAGTAATTGTTGAAGCAGATACTAAGAGACTGGAAAGCCTAAAAAAATCCATACAAAATAAGCCAAAAGCCTTAAAAAACTGAGAACGTCACTGTTTTATTTTGCAAAAGGTTTTATATTTTATAGCTGTTAGCTCCTGTTAACAGCTCAACATTTAAAGGAGCCTTTAAAGTTGACAAACAAAGTAAAAGCACAAACACTTTGCTAGTAATTCTTATAAATCACCAGTTAGAGCAATTAGTGTGTGTGAGTTGGATACTTCTACTTTTGCATAGAAATAAGCCTCTTTGAGTGTTGTTCACTTGTTTGTTTTTTTTGTTTGTTTGTGTTTGTTTGTGGTTTTTTTCTGGGAAATCTGGGAGGGAGGAACAGGAACTGACATGATTTGGATCTAACCATACTCATCATAGAATTGTTGGTGGAAAAAACCTTTAAGATCATCAAGTGATCTGCCATCAACCCAGCACCACCCACATCACATTCACCACTAAACCGTGTCCTCAAATGCCACATCCACAAATTTTTTAACTTCCAGGGAGGATGACTCCCACTTCCCTGCCCTGCCTGTCTCAATGCTTCCCAACTCTTTCTGGCAAGAAATTTTTACTAATACACCATCTTAATCTCCCCTGGTACAACTTGATGCTGTTTCCTCTAATCTTGGTCTCTTGTTACTTGAGAGAAGAGATTGACCCCTACCTCACTACAAGCTCATTCCAAGATATGAAAAATCTTACAGTAAGTTCAGTTATGGCTCATTTTTCAAAATGGGTGTGCTGAATTTTGCATTTATGCAAGCAGATCCACTGAGTTACAGGATAATGTGCTATTTCCAGTGAATTAATGAAATTACATACCACAGCTCACCATGCCTCATGCTGAAATTCATGCCAGCTCTGTGTCATTATGATACAGATTTAAATCTCCAGAATTTGCTTTTATAGGAGGAAAAGGAAAACCACAACAGACCCAACAAAACAGCTTTTACTACTTCTTCTCAAGCTCTGATACTCCAGCCCTCTTTGGGGACATGGTTGCTAATCCAGGTGAAACTAGTGCAAGCAACACATTTAGGGTGAAATTCAGTTTATACATGCAGAAAGAGAAATGTTTGCCTCTGAAATAAGATATCAGAAAAAGGTTAATTTTAAGTGGCAGACAGCAGTATGTATTGCACATTCCAATCGCTTTTGGGTTTTTTTGGGACCAAAAATCAATGGATTTGTTTGTGTATGGACTATTCCCATATCAAATCTTTGTTTAACTGATTTGTAATAAAACTGAGTGCAGTATTGCCCATAACATAATTACCCATTACTGCATCGGTAATACAATCTCAAACACCTCGATATTATTTTCCTCTCTTTTCTGTATAGTGATGATGCTATGAAAGTTACAGAAGACATTGCACAGACCTGTCTATGTTAGATAGATTTTACCTGGGCACATTTTAAGGTTTTGGTAATTTTCAGTCGCTAGAAAAAGAAAATCACAAGGGAATGGCTGCATTCAGTCCTGACTGAACATCTGTGTGATAGCACAGAGTTGGTCAGTAACGATCTCTGTCTTAGGAGGATGATACTAATGAGTTATTAATCCAAGGCATCATTACGATGCAGATATCCTGAATACTAATTATAGCAGTTGAAAACACTTTATGATGATTAATAATAGGGGCTTTTAAATTTGTGGCTGTTTCTTATTTTTAGTTACCATGTCTCACCTTTTACTGAAAAGCAGCTAAGTTATTCTACAAAAGTGTTGATGCTGCACTGAAATTCAACTGACTTCTTTCTGAGTAGAAAATTGAGGAGTATCACATATCACAAATGGTCTGGGCTATCACATATCTGAATTCAGGTTTTCTCACATAAGTTCACTAAAAGAATTATGAAATATCAGCAAAGTATATGCTGTAGCTTATACCTTTGCTCCATCTGAGGAAGACTTTGCTGAATCAGGATCAGAGAATTGAGTAGTCTGTGTTTTTGATTGTTTTGAATATCCCCATGAATGTTAATTTGAGAGAGAGCAAGATAAAATTTGGAGTTTGAGTCAAAATAAAATTATGCAGTCTGGGATTTGATAAATGGTATTTGTTACCTATCTTATTATCAGTTTTTAACGTCCTTTCTCAAATGTGTTTAGAATATAAAGGGATGTAAAGCTGTTACTAATTAATCTCTGTCTCTGTGTTCTTGCACATGCACACCTAACCAGTAGAACAGGGCAGAACTTTCAGGAGAGTTTCCCTCATGACACTCACCTATGCCTCTGGAATCATCTCATTAATTCAGAATGGGAGGTTGTAGCCAAGGTCTGCCTTTCCTAAAAAATATTTTCATTGAGGCTCTGCCTTGTGACAGTCTCTGCAGTGCATTAATTGGTTCTGCTTGTAATCAACAAACCTGAGTATTTCTACTCTAAATATGTAGAAATAATAGAAAATCATGGCTTACTCTTGAATTATATCTAGTCCTGTATCTCAATAATGCAACTGGAAGTGGGAGGGATATTAAACACAGTGAATAATTTATAAAGTATCAAATCTATCCACATGACAAACAAGAAAATCATCAAAAGGGAATATGAGTAAAGCCTAATGTATGCACCAGAGAGCTGTGCAGTGTTGACATAGTTCAACGATACTTGTATGCAACAAGGACCTGTGGTGAGGCTGATTTCTTGAAGATACTGGTGAACCAGGTCCCAAACCACATTATAGATTATATTGAAAAAACTCTAAATCTCAAAATCCTTGATCAATTTAAGTTTTTGAGGGACAAGTGTAATCATATTTTTGTGTTTTTCATTTTGCTTTTATTTTAGACCACATAATAGCTTTTGTCAGTAAGATATAAGCCAGTTTCCCCAAATGGCTTTATAGTGTGTTTTGTATATGGAACAAAAAAGCAACATGTCTCTTTCACTGGTGTCCATCCCTTCTAATTATTTCCTATATTATATTATTAATTATAAATGCATACTTACTTATTTTTACATAGAAAATATTTATAATACTTTTAAAAGGTTGTTTTGAAAAATATTAAATCAGAATAAATTAAAATTGATCAGTGGAGATCAAATATCATAAGGGAATTTCAGTTTCCTATTAAAAACAATTTCAATAATATCCATAAGTGCTCAAAATATTACTAAAACTAGTGAATGCATTTCATGCCGTTCACAGCTATCTAAAATTAAAAGTGTTATTCGAGATAGAGACTAGGATGAATGAGTAATTTAGTCATGATAATTCTTGAGATTGAAGAGGGAATTTAGCACTTCTTTGGTGTGAATGAAAATTTAGATACTAAGGGCTGAGTCCTTATTTATGTTATTCAGACCTTTGCAAAGGCTTTCCACTAGATTATGTAAATAATTGTAGAAACCATCAGAAAGATCAATAGAACAAGTTTTCTCATTATACATTATATATCTTAATTAGTGTGTGATCCAGCAGCCATTAATATCCTATGATAAATCATGTAGTTGTGGAAACTTAAGCATGGAGAAGCTTTGTATATTTTTCTGGAAAGAAAATAATATATTTATTAGGAAAACAAAACTTATTGACATGTGGTATAGGAAATATTGGTTTAACAGCAGGGTAATAAATAATATTTTTAAAGACCTTCTCCAAATCTCCTTGAAGCTGCTGACAGTCATTCCAGGACTGTGTGTACTGAAAGAGCCATGCTAATGAAGAAAAACAAGAATTTAGTTGTTGTGTTCACCACTGTGTCTATCTACCCAAAACAAAAACTGTGTTTCCATTCCCAGTTGTCTCCAGAAGGACTAGATAGGCTGTAATTAGTGTGCTGAGTGGCTTCTGCTCAGTTTATTTTGTGTGCAATTGGATCGCTATTATAGTTTTAAGCCTAGTTCTAGTGAATGGCTTCCTTTCCATACTTCTTTTTAACCCGCTAACATAGATGCTGCCAAAAAGGGTCAGTTTGGGCCTCACTGCAGTCCAAGCTATTACTGAAAAGCTATGGTAGAACTGAGTCCAAGGCTTAGCAGCTCAAGGTTTAACCAAAGGAATTCTACTGTAGATCAGTTTGGAAAAAATTGTCTTCACATCCTTAATTTTACTGTCTCAACTAGAAGTTTTGAGCATCTTCTCCATATTTAAAAACAATACCAAAGAAAAGAAGGAATTTTTAAATGTGTTGTGATTTTTATTCTAGTTAAAATCCCCTCAAGTGTTACTATACAAACATTTGGTGCTTTTGGAAATACTAGGGAAAGTTTCAAGCATTTCAAATTTCTCTGTTAAGTTGGTGTAAGTTTAAGTTGGTATAAATTTTGCCTCTTCATGTTTCTGAAAGATTTGCCGCATGCTGTTTGTTCTAAAGGCCCTGGTTCTCAAGGGCTTTCTGTCCAGAGAACTGGTGTTAGCCTTAAGGATGTGATGTGCTTACCTGTCAAGTGTTATTACATTAACATGTATTTGGAGCTTTCACATTTTGCAGAAAAAAGTAGCTGAATTATTTCTCATAGTCTTCTGTTGCCCAGCTAAAACGAAATCTTAACCCATATTTTTGCAAATGCTAGTTTAGCACTTAGAAAAATTACCCTGTAGTTTAAAGTAGGATTTGAATATTGTGATCAGATGAATTTTAGCTAAATGTTCCTATGATGGTTTTCAGTAGATAATTTATGTTAGCCAAAAGGTCATTCTGTCATTCTGTCTGTAGAATATTGATTCAGTTTTAAATTATTACCTCTGTCAGTATCCACTGTCACAGCAGGAGATGAAGATGATCTTAGAAGGGCCCTTCTTCAGCTCCTGTGTTCAAATTCTCTTTGAGTCACCATCCTTTTGCTTTACAGAATGCACTTAAGGAGTTGAGCTTATCTTTTGTGTGAAATAAAGTAACATTACCAGTGTAAATTGAATTTTATCTATTGCTTTTATTGAAATTTATTTATTGAATTAATCTATTTATTGAAATAAACCCTGATTGTAAATTGAGATAATTCTCTTTTTATGAAGGCTGTCCAGGATACGTGTCAATTTAGAGGGATATATTTGATAGGGCATAGCCTTTTTACTGGATGTCACTGAAAAGAAAAGGTTTTGGCAAACATATGGTAGCCTTGGTCAGTATTTTGATTTGTATTTGCTGTTTTACCTAAACCACTCATAATAAAAACTGAAATGAACACACTGCATGCAGATTTTGCAAGTCTCAGGAAATGTATCTGGAAAATGGATTTCAGATGGAATTCCTATGGAAAGGATAGCCCGGGCAGAGACAAAATAATCCATCATTGAACATGTGCTATCCTTACAGGCTCATAAAATACTAGTGAATTTAACTTGTGCATATCTAAGTAATGGTGATAAGTTAGAATTTTGACATATACTTGTCTCAAAAATTTAAATCCTCTCATTTCTGAAAACTTCAAATGCTCTTATCCTGTCAGGTTCCAAAGGACCTGTCAGGTGGTCTAGTTTGAAATCACAGAAAATACTGGTATAGATTTTAAGGTTCTGCTGGTGCACCAATACTCAGTGTTCTTTGTGGAATATGTACTGCTAAGTAAGGTTCCAGTGATAGGCCAGTTCATGGTCTCATAGGAAAGGATTCGTTTTGTAAAATCAAAAAGTCACCTACTCAAAGCTGATGCCTTCTTTTATATTCATTGGTGGAGATATAATTCTTCCATTTTGTCTTAGGTATATGATTTTTCAGGAAGAATCCTGCAGCTACCTATATCTTTCTTAATTTCCTAGACAGGAAAATGATTGATGTCAGGAAATAGCTCCCCCAAGGCTTTTGGCATACAGTGAGAGAACAAATTGCTGAGCATTATCCCATTCCCTGTAACTTTTCACATTTTTGTGTTTGTTAAGCTGTCACATGGTTTTGAAAGGCTCATTTTGTTTTCCAGTAAGGAAATAATTCCTGCCCTTGCTGAAAATTACGGTAAAGCCTAATAGATTAAACACTTGAAAAAGCTCATCATTCTTAGCGTTTTCTTTACAGAGACATAAATATTTGCATCTCCTTTTTTTCAGAGAATATGCTACTTTCATGTTACTTCTTTAATATGCATTTTTAGGTAAAGCTCTTGAGCTAATGTACAATTATTTAGATTCATAACTGAGATACCATTATTATATACAGCAATAGTGAAGGTTTTTTTTTTTTTTAAATTAAGTTGTTGTTCAAAAAGTTGTTTCACCATCTGTTTTGGTTGAATTTTTTGTTCCATTGAAGGCAGTGGTCAATTATAGTCAGTACCTGTTTCTTCAACACACTTGGTCATACATATACGTACATACACATGTACATATACATATATATATATAGTTTTTTTGCTGCATTGTATTATATGGTAATATGTATAAGGGTGTCTAGGTAGTTCAACAGCTTTTTACACAATACAGACTCTCTTTTTTATCCATATGAAATGTTGATATTTATATAGTGCAAAGTCTGTGATACTGATTCATTACATTGTTGTAATTAAAATACTTGAGATAAAGTTTTATATTATTCTCTACTCTTTTTTTCTTTTTAGCTTCCCCATGGGTTGATAAAAGTCGAACTCCTAACAAAATAGATCTGTATGATGTACGCAGAAGACCATGGTAAGCTTTCTTTTTAAAGGTTTTGTATATTTATATACATCACTTACTCTCTAGATATTACTTTAAAAATCTTTTTTTTCTGTTGGTTTTTAATGGTATGTATTTTTAGGTACTGTTTTGTTGATTTTTTAACTAGTTAGTTTGTCTAAATAAACAATTTTCAAATATACTCCGTGTTATGAAAAATCCGCTTCAGTTGTACTTTTGGATTACATGGACTTTTCAGAGGAGGGTAACTATCAAATAGGTGTAAGACAGTTAAAAACTCTGATTTTTGTACCAAAATCAATTATAATCTTGGGTACTAGACTGAAACATTCTTTCAGACTTTTGCAAATATTTAAAAATATGTCTCAGTGGTTTAGACCAGCAATAAAATCACTAGATGTGTAAAAAATGGGAGAGTGGTGGGATTACTTCTCATGATTTTTTTTATGTAAGCCTCTCAAGACGTAAAGTATATTGATACTTGGCTATAGTAAGATATATTTTTTCAAAGGACTAAGTATTTCTGCCTAAGCTGGGCTGAGTAATAATTCATCTGTCATCAAGATCTTTAGCTCTGAAATAGCATTCCTGTTCTTCAGTTATGTGGAAACAGTGAAGACTACCCTAATGTGGTTTACACTTAGATTTACTTAGGACACTCAGCAAGAGGGGAAATAACAGCACACAGGTTTTGTACTACCTAGACGGGAAGATTCTTTTGGTTCAGCTAGTTTGAGTTCAGAGATCACAGAGTGTCTGCAATCACACACAAAGAAATGTTTATGCAAATTTGTGTAATTAATACCATTTATTTATTTATTTCAGGTATATCCAAGGAGCTGCATCTCCCAAAGACATGCTTATTTTAGTGGATGCGTAAGTGTTTAATGTCTGACTCTTGACATTAGCAGGATAAAAGTACTTTGATACATTGAACAAAGCTCTGTATGCTGAAAAAGAGAGAGGGAATTAAGAGGTCTTTGTATGCAAGGTTCAAAATCTTGGTATGAGCAAAATAAATACATAATAGAAAATAGTTCCAAAAAGCCCAGCCCAAACATGAAAGTTTTTTAAAGTGGAGGCAAGGATATTTTTTTTTAATCACTTCAATTTTTTTCTGTTTTCAACTGATTAATTACTGCAGCAATCAAGTGAATATTTCTCATGTGCATGCCAAGATTTGTTGTAAAGCACAAACCTAAAAACAAATTACTAAAAGCATTACAATAGAAATGATAATGATTTAATGACCCTGAAAGATAAGAATGTATGTGGACTTTCTTTGTTTTCCAATACAGATTTAAAAATTGAAAAGTTTGATTACTGTAAAATATTGCTAGAAAGCAAGCAAAGAAGCAAATAAAAGCTTGCTCTCTCGGTAAGGCTTCCATGATACAGGGCAATGTTGAGGGACTGAAGGGAGCATTGAACTTGATGTGTCAGATTGCTTTATGCTGAAAAGCTTCTCTGGCATAGAATTTGCATTTAATGCTTTTACACATGGTGAAGTGCTTTCATATCAGCAGTGAGTTTTATCAACATTTGTTATTTCTTCACTTCACTTAGGTTTTGCCTTGAATCAAAGAAGCTGTCATTTGTGTCTCTGGAAATCCAGAGTTGTAAACCTGTGTTTAGATAATGTTTAGATAATGCATTGGTTGAAGGTGGTAAACTCAGATTTCTTGAAAAGGAAGACAGTAAAAGATGGAGCGTTATAACCCCATCTAAGGCACAGGACTGGGACTTTGTATGCCAATTTTGGACTTACTTTAATAATTATAAATAGTTTAATAACAGTAATGATGAGTTGGAGAATTCAGGAATTAAACTGAAAATTTTGGTGTGTAAGTTGGTGAGAGTTCTGGTGAGTGTTCTGTATTTTGTTTTTATGCTTTACATAATATTTGCTGAATTCAACTTCTCTATTGTGGATATTTTTTAGGAGTGGGAGTGTCAGTGGATTGACATTAAAGTTGATCCGCACGTCGGTCATTGAGATGTTGGAGACCTTGTCTGACGATGACTTTGTGAATGTAGTTTCAGTGAGTATCTGTTCTTTCCACAAAATTTGCATTGTCAACAAAGCCAAAAGCTAACTATTTTTAATACCAGATGTGAGATACTAAAATGTTAAGCTTCGAAGAGACTTAAAATATATTGTATTTGTTTTCTTATAAAAGGAATCTCCTAGATTTGATGTTGCATATATATTTGAATGAAAGGCAAAAGTAATTTAAATAAATTCCTGCAGAGCCAAATTCTCCTTTCCAATATAATTCTATGGTTAGTATAAAACCTCTCCATTAGATTGGTATATGCAAATTCTCTTGAAATAATTGCTGGTTCCCAGATTTTCTACACAGAAGATATTTGGATTGCTCATCTTGTTTGATGCATAATGACAGTAGATGTGGAACCATATATATGACCTGCCCAATAAATGTTCCTGAGTAGTTCTACAATTCTTTGCCACTTGATGGGTGGCAAAACAATTTTTCTCATAATAAATAATAAAATGCATAGAAGAATCTATGAAGAAGATATGGGAAATTTTCCATTTTCAGGTGAAAACCTTGGATGTCATGTTCTAGACTTGGAAAACTTTTTTTTTTTTTTTAATTAAGCTGTTCAACTGTAGAATTTTGATTCTAAGGATTTAGGATGAGAACACTGACATATTCTTAATAACAAGAGACAGCCTCAATGAGGAGTAACTGGAATGATTTTGGAGATCATTTTCAACTTGTAGTTATGTTGTAGCCAGCCTGAGGGAGAAGGACCTGAAATATAACTAAAAGAAATCTTCTTAAAACCACTTGTTGCTTCATGGTTTGCTAGCAGTCTAGCTAGAACTTTCTGCAAGGAGCAGACAAGCACTTATTCTCAATGGTGTTTCCTTCGTTAAAGTTTTTAATAGTGGGTAAGACCACACTCCTTGGTCTAAATTGCAGTGAACAAAAAAAAAAAAAATTAAAAAAACCCCCCTAAATCCTAATGTTTTTTATTATTGTTATTAAAGGAAATAAGCTTCTCTGCAGTGGTATTTGGGAGTTGAAATCTTCTTAGTTTCACCAATTAAAAAAAAAAAAAAAAACAAAACCCAAAAAACTTGTAATCCTAAACTGATAGAAACTGATTACTGTGTTCAGTGAAGCTGTGCCAGCTTTCACTGCAGGAAAACCTGGACCCCTACTACTTTTTGATTTACACATATTTTCAAACTCTCTTGTTACATTTGCTCCAAGATGACCAGAAATAGTTTATCTTAATGCTAAGCCTTCCTTAGGCTGTATTTTATTATCTTAAGATTCAGTGTTATTCTAATGAGGCCTCAAGGTTGGGATTTGTGTCAAAAAAGAATCAGAAATCCTCAAATATTTCCTATAGTATATTACCCCAAGGATTTGTTACTTATATATTATAAGGGCCATTTTTCCCCTTCGAATGAACTTTAGAAGCTCACATCAGAAATTTGTTTGCAGAACTGAAGAGGATATTCTGGTCATGTTGTTTTCATCATCAGTGGAGGGTAGCAATCACAGAAATGTGCATAATAGAACATGGCATCTCTAAATCTTTCATATAGGGCTATTTGGTGTTGTTCCCTTACATTGAAAAGTCTTTATTAAAACTTTTCAGTATTATAATTACTTTTGTATAACCTATGTTTTCATGTATTCAGATGATTTATGAATGGAATTGTGGTGGAAGAATTATGATATATATATTTTATTTCTCTAATAGACAGGAAATCAGATGCTACAGATAGGAAACAAATGGCTGTGCTACAATAAGGCATTCTATAAGTGAGAAAAGTGAACACAGAAGTTTGATCTTTGTTGGAAGATTTTTTTTTTTAAAGATTTGTTGTTTTTTTTTAAAAGCTTTGGCAGAATCAATCTAACAGTTAGACTAGATAATCTTTCAAGTCTTTTCCAACATAAAGAATTCTATTATTCTATCATCTTGATTCACAAAATATTCCATAATGGAATAGGTATACCTAAAGTCAAACTCCAGTGCTTTCTTAGGGAACTAAACATGCAAAATATTAACTTAAACATTTTGTTCTGGGTGAAAGAAATGCATATTTCTTCAATATTTTTTTAAAAATTTATTCAATATGTTGCATAATACGTTTGCTTAAAAACATTTTATTCTTAAAAATCTCAGTATTAGACATGATAGGCTAATCAAAAAGTCTGAAAAGCTAGGTGAAAATGTTCAGTTAATACAGCATTAGCATATATAGATATATGAACACTAACACTAACTGGAAGTTACTTACAATTTTTCTTTCCCACATGGATCTTTTGGTCTAAAACATGACAGTTGTTTTGTGGCTTGTTAGCTTTGATAACCATGGAGTCTTTGGTCTGGTTTTGAGTTAACTAGAGAGCTGTTTCACTGCTAACCTCTGCCAGTATGTTAGCCACAAAGCCCATATGCATAATGATTCATGCCCACAACTGAAAGACATGGATTTAATTAAGCTCATGTCAATCACTTCTTAAAAGTGACAGGAGGATGTAATGAACTGTGCCTGTTATATGAGGAAATCCTAGAGAAAAAAAGCTTTAAAATAGATGTGCTAAAAACATTCGTTCTACTGAATAAATGTAGTGCCTGCATTTTTTTCCAGGGAAAGAAAGGTTGAATGAACTATTAAGTGGTAAAAAGATAGCCAGGGGTTAATATATCATGGTTTCCTTTGGGATTTGCATGTTTCTTATCTGAAGTGCTGTGCTTTGTTGCAGGGAGAAAACCTGCTGTTTGAAAGGGCTTAAATGTATGAGTAATACAGCTGTTTTCCCACTAATCCGGTTATAGGCTTTGATAGCAGCAAGCAGTAGATGATAGGGGCAGCAATTCCATCCCAGCACGTTGTGATTTAGTGACTTGCTTTCAGATGTTGACACAGAGAGTGTAATTTGTTTGTGACTGCGGGTAGTGTGCAGGAGAAATGTATTTCAAATCTGCAGAGGTGCAGAAAAGCCACACAAAGGAGAAACCTCCCTTACGTCAACAGATGTGTTAAAGGTCAGGAACTGTTGTACTTTTTAAATTCGCTTAGCCTTTGTAAAAATCCAAACTAGTATTTGCTGCTTAGGAATTGGAAATTACATGTCAGGAGCACATGAGATAGAACAGAATCATATTCTGGGAAAATTGAAAGCTCATCTCCTGCTCTTGTGCAATTCTGCACATTGAGTAAACTCACAAGGAAGGTGAATTCTACATTAATTGATTTCAAAGAGAAAACTGTGCACCCAGCCTATGAAATGATTGTTGGGGTTAAAAAAAAAAAATCTTTGGATTATATATCTCCATTCCCACTGATTTTTAAAAGCAGTTTTTCATGTAATTCTACAGCTCAGTGGTTGCAAACCTGTTTACTTTGTTTCTCATACTCCTAAGTTGGTAAAATCTTTACACCTTCCTAATCAAAATATTTAAATATGCTACAGAGGGAAAAGAAAGTTTTGTAAAAGTCTTTTCAATATATCAAAGGGCTTCTTTATGATACATGATCCATCCTGTATTCTGCACTTCATATTGTACCTATATTATCTTAAACACAGGGAAATGTTCCTTCCTTCTGGGATCTACTTTCTTAAGTTTATTTTAAAAATTAACTCATATGCCATGGGTGGAAACATTATCCTGAAGTCCTAGTGGAGGGAGGAGGATGCTAGATCCTACAGCCAGGTAGCATGTCATACTATCGTTGCTAGAAATGTTAGCTTTATATGAGTGTACTTCTGTGCGGTTGGCAAAAATGTGAAGAATTTTATTTAAAAATAGCTTAAACTTTGTTTCCTTTATTGTTTTGATGTAATGTTTCTAGTGGACCTGAAATTAAATTGCATATTCAAATGGTAGGACAGGTTTTTTACTATATTTTTGAATTTTAACACAGAAAAGTTCAGTGATGCATAGTTTTTCCAAACATCAGTACTTGAAGGGAGAAATTAAACATGATCATGTTATCAGTGGCACTGAAGTATTTCTGTTGGGGGATCTAGAGGAAATGAGAAGGACTCTTGTATGAAGGGGTTTGTCAATGTACTTTGCTTCTTACTTTCTCATTTTCCTTATACTAGGGACAATACTAAAGAGAAAAACATGAAGATGTCTTCCATCTTTTTCATTATTTGACAAATAAAAAATAGATAGAGAATCAGGTTCCCTCTACAATAAGTATGTCTGTATAAGAACTTCTTAGTGACTGAACCTGAAGCATTTCAGGTAATGAATCACAGTAGCTGCAATTAAGTGTACAGGCTCCTCAGCATCATAGGCAGTGTGAGGCAGTAAACAAATACATGTAATTCGGTTTTCTGGCAGGGGATGTGGTTTGGTTTTTTTCCCTAGTCACTGAAAAGTGATAGAAGAGCAAGTTTAGGTCTGAGTGTTGAGCTTCCTGATTCTCTTAAAAGCAACCCATCTAACTGACCTTGCAGTTACTCTTAAATTGAATGGTTCATTTTCAAGAAAGGGAGAACAATGATAGCTGCAGATAAACACATCTTGGAAGCAGTGTTCCTTAATGGAAAATCATTATCATTCCTTAATGGTAGGTCATTATCTATCATCTTCCATATTGAAGAAGCAAGTGGATTAAATGTGGGCTTTTTTTGTACAGGTGTATTTAATAAGCACTGTAGTTGCAGGGCCAAAAAAAAGCTCAGAGAAGTTATGATCAAAATCTAGTACTCAATTTCAGCATTGCTAATAATTACAGGTAGAACAAGGCTATGTATCTATGGAAATATATGTAGGGGAAATATATATGTAGGACATGTTTAGTAAATGTAAGAAGATGAGTATTCTGCAAATAACAATGGAGAAAATTTGGAAATTATGGAAACCAAGGGATTATTAAGAAGTTAGAAAGAAATTTCATTTTAGCAGCAGGAGTTAGAGTACTATAACATCATGATGGAATGTTTATCTGCTTGTAGAATTATGTTTCTTTTTACCTTCTCTCCAAAAGGAAAGTCAAGAAAGGAGTCAGTGAAGATCTGTTTAAAAGTCTTTCAGGTGGGGCTGGAGTTGAGAGGAAAATTAGGGTAGGGAGGATATTATATTAGCTGACTTTTTTGAAATGAGATTGACTTTAGTGGGACCCTCATCATCAGGAAAACAAATTTCAGAGTTTGTTGTCAAGAAAAAATGAGGGACCACTAGGAGTCGAGCTTTTTGCAATCTTCATCCAACATGATGAACTAGAAATGCTTGTACAGCTTCAGTGACATGGCTAGAGACAACTTTTCATCTAAATAATGTATGGCTTGATGGTTCACTTTCCCTCCTGGAAGGCAAATTACAAGTGTTTGAACTCAGATTTTGACTGTATGACTCATTTGTTGTGGCTGAATACAGTCACATATTTTTGGAACATATCAGTAATTTAACACAAAAAAGATTGGCTCAGGTTTTACAAAAAATATTGTAGATGTCTTCTCCGGGGACTGAAAATTTTTTTACAGGTGACTACTTGGGTCTAGAAAGCATCTTCTCACCTGAGTGCATCATCTGAGAAGCTGGGTTTGAGGCATGCTCTCAAACTCATAGAATTTGAGCTTTTTTTTTGGTTGCTCTGGGGTACAGCAATAAATGGTCTAATAACTGATGCCATCACAGATGAGAAGTGCTGTTGCTGGGGAAAATCTTGTATCCATAGGTTCTCAAACCTATCAGGTAAAAACATTGCAAGAAGCACTAGTTGAAGCCAAATAAGTTTGTATGGCGTATAACTAGTTAAAATTCCTTTTAAAAAATCCAAGGAAAGATTCTTGTTGACATTAGATCAATATTTAATGCCTTTCTGGAAGATGCACTTTAAGCAAACATCTACCACTAAATGTATTTGTTACGGTTTATTACAGAAGTAGCAAAGAGAATTTTAATGGCCAGTGATAGGTGGGTGGAGAGACACTATGCAAGAGGTCAGATTGGAGTGTCTCATTGCCCCTTCTAGTCTTAAATCAAGAATATGTAAGGATTTTGGTTGGTTGGTTCTTTTTTGGGGTTTTGGGGTTTATTCTGGGGTTTTTTTTGTTTTGTTTATTTTCCTGCCAACTTAAATGTTTGTCCCAAGTAGTTGTTCATCATCCACCTTAGTTATTAATGGACTGGAAAGTACTTAATGACCCTTGTGTGATAAAAATATTCAAAATAGTAAATATTGCAAAGCTTTAATCTTTGTAAGCAGAGAATACATACCAGTAGTTTTTTCTGTATTTTTAACAGTTTTTCCTTGTCTGTCTAGCGAAAGACAAATTCAGTAGTTAAGCTTTGTCTTATCCTTAGTGTAAGTAAAAATTTCTTGTTAACTTCATTTTAACAAGCCCTACAATATTGTCTTTGCAATAAGACCAAATGGCAAATACTTACATAAAGCAGACATATACAGAATAGTCTATGACAGAGAGGTGAAAATGAAGTGTTACTTTTCTATCTCAGTGGTAATATTCCTTGTGGTGCTTGCTTACATTTCTGTTGGAATATCTGTCTTAAAATAATAATGTCATTTGTAAAAAACAATATAATATAAAAATCTTGTCAGTTCTTCTCTCTGAGAATTACAGCTCAGACCAGGACCATCTCCAGAAGCCAAGTTGCCACATTGACCTCAAAGCTGTGCGCAAGCTACTAAGCCATTGTAGCACTACAGCCAGACAGATCCCACACAGAAGCTACTCATGTTTTTATTCAAAGACCATCTGGACATACCTGATATGTTGCTACAGGATATAGAAAGAAAGAATGTGTTTCAACAGTTTTTTCTTAATTTCTCATTTAAACGGACCCTTACATAGCTACAAATAATCTTGATAAACCGTATTTTTCTTTTAGAATTACAAATTAATACACAAGCCATCTGAACTCTGGAATTTATTTTGTTCATACATCTATTATTTTGTGTGCTAGGGGAAAGCATATCATGCCAGATTCAACACCCCAAGAGAGTTGAGGCTGCTGCAGTTCTGTGCCATATATCCTGCCAAATGTCTTCCCAACGGGCACAACATACATGGAGCACATGTATATACACATACACATGTAAAATATATATATATACACACACACACATATATATATAAACCAGGCAATCCACACAGATAACACAAATAAATGCAGTTTATGTATGAGAGACCTCTAGGACCAGCACCTCTGTTTTACAGAACTTTTTCATCTCCAAACCAACCGAATCCATCTCCTTACTCTTATTTAAGGGTTCTTCTCTTAAATATTCCATAGCAAGTCCTGTGCAAACCTGAAATGCACTTTGCAGTTATTAACTGAAACTTTAGCTTGCTGTGGAAGGAAAAGGTTCAAAATCTGTGTGAGATAGAAAAAAAGACATGGAAATATTTGGAAAAGAAATAGTGCAAATATTTAAAAACAAGATCTGTTTCATTTTGTATCTGTCACAAAGCATTAATTCTAGAGAAGAGAGTGCTTGAGTGCATGAAGAGCCAAAGGGAATGGAAATTAGAAACTCAAATTCTACATTAGGATGTCAGGAGCAGGAATGTTGTTGGAAACTGTACTGTTATTACTGTACAATATAGCTAACAGCTCCAGATAACTAGAAAAGTCACCTCCATTCCTACTTTGAGGGATTGCTTTGGGCATCAGTACACATTTTTACTGTCTCCTCTTTTAGCTGTCAAATGTCAGGCAGTCAGACTTCTAACAACACATGGCATGGGAGTCTGTGATTTCCAGAATAAATCTCAGCTCTCTAGTATATTGGTAATATGTAAAAAGAGTAGTTTAAAAAAAGTAGTATATAAAAAGTGGTATTTAAAATTCATGGTTTAGTGGTATATAAAATTATTTGATAGCTCTACCTCATGGTTCCACTGGCTAATAAATCTGTTGGCTCTTTCCAGTTTCTTAATTTTCAGCAAACCACAAATCTTACAAAAGAGGTCCCTGCTTTGTCAGACATACATCATTGATCTTGGGATGCTTTATGGCATGTCAGATGCTGGACCAAAAATGCATTGCTGAGTCAGCTTTCCAAGTAAGAGACTATAATCAGGAAGTGTTGTGACAGTATCTTTAAATTTTTGTGTGGGAGAATGGTTTCTTGAACAATAAACTCATTCCTTACCAGTTCAGAAGAGGCTGGGCAGGGCTGGCTTTAATGATTCTTCTGGAGAAAGATGACTCACCATATTCGTGAAAAAATAAGAAAATGCGGGCTATCCTGAAGTTTTGAGATGAGGTGGAGGCTATTTGTTCTCTGACCCCCTTTTAAAAATATACTCTCTATAATAGTCATCCATTTGTTAGGTAATAATTGTGTGTGGCAGTGTCTTTGGAGTGAATCTAAAGGATCTCCTAACTTAGGCAAAGCATGAATGAAATACTCATCGAGTTCTCAAGCCTCACACTTTCAAGACTCACACTTTTCCCTCCTGGCTCACTTCCTACCTTAGTAGCAGCATCTCCCATGTCAGCACTGTGCTGCTGCAGCCTCCTCACTGCTCTGGAACTCCAGGCACCTGCCCAGCCAGGCACAGTGCTCTGCCCAAAAAGGGGGACAGACACATTGGAGTCAAGATGTGAGAATGCAGAGGTGATACTGCAGCCCCCTGCTGTCCCTCTGCCATGTGAGCTGATGCTAAAATGTGTGTCTGTCATATAACTTCTTGCACCAATTAAACTTTCATCTTCATACCCTGAGCAGAAACCTCACATATCGAGAGAATCTGTAGGTAACAGTTCAATACTTAAAACTTCGTCTCTGATGTCCAGTGAGGGGACAGGAAGAATGTCAGGGGAGCTCAGTGTGGACATTAGGAAAAAGTTCTTCACTGAGAAAGTGGTCTGGCACTGGAACAGGCTCCCCTGGGAATTGGTCATTACTCCAAGCCTGTCAGAGTTCAAGGAGTGTCTAGATAATACTCTTAGTCCTGTAGTTTAGTTTTTGGCAGTCCTGCATGGAACAGGGAGTTAGACTTGATGGTCCTTATGGATCCCTTCCAACTTTATATACATGATTCATCTTTTTTGGCAGTGGTGCTTCATGTTTTAAACAACTTGAATTTGACTGAATGAAGATTCTCTCTGTCAAGTGATAGCAAGAAAACTCTACGAAGTAATTTTCTGGGAAGTTTCTTCCTGTTACAGCTCTCTTCCCCAGTGCATGTGGGGAGCAGTGCCGTGGAGGGCAGGCTGCAGGGCTGCAGCAGTGCTGCAGTTCGGATCAGCCAGCTTTCCCTGGGAAAGTTTACAGTCCTGAATTTTTCAGTAGAAGTCAGAAACACATGATTTTAAGTAAATAATACATACTAACTGTCACAGCAGCATAAAAAGACCATTAATTTCATAATGCTAAGCAAATTCATCTTTCAGCCTACACTGATGTTCTGTGTTATAATTCTGAGATTGGCAGTGCAGCATCATACTTTATGGTCTGAACATTAATCCTGGGGTACTTAGTGGGAATTTTGTATTGACTTCTGTGCAGATAATAATAGTGGTTATAAAGGTTAGCAAAGCTAACTGAGAGCAGACTTTGGCCTTGTATTTGGACTTTTCTCTCATATTTCTCTTATATTATTGTGCAATATTTTTTCAACAGCTATTTATTGATCTAACAGTTTTATTGTTGTTGAATTCTGCTAATTGTGGTGTATGATGAACATATATGTATGTTTAACAATGAAAAGAAATGTGATACATTTTACATCTCAGGAAATGCCAACAGTGAAAATTGGTATATGATCCTAATTTCGTTTCATTGATACTTGAAATACAATTTAAGAAATGCAGTTGTTCTCCATCTCAGTACTTGAATAAATTTCCTTTATTTCCTCTACCATGTGTCTGTAGGATTGCCCTGAAGACTATCTGTACATAAGTCATAGAACAAGAGAAATAAATTATTCTATAGCAAGATTTGAATGGTGAACTTTGATACCACATATTATTTTGTTTCACATCAAATTACAGACCTTTATTGCTTGAACTGCCTCAGATTTTCTGTGTACTGAGAATTTACATGGAAAAAACTTTGCAAATTGCCTTCATACTATCCTCTAAATGGGTTCTGATAAATATTTATAATATCTTCTCACTGCTCAAATAGAGATTCTAACTGCTCTTATTCAAGATTCAGTTATTCTTGGGATTAACCCTGAAATCCTATTACCAAGCCTAAAGCAGCAGTGGGGGGAAAAAAATGACAAAGCCGGATTTAGCTACAAAATGAAAGCCTGGTGAAATCAGATCTATTTCACTATTGCTCATTTAATACGTATAGGTACAACTGGGTCACCAAGCTGATTTAGCCACGAGGAAAAAGTAGCATAGCAACAAACCTCAGCAGATTGAAAATCAGCAGCTGTAGTATCTGAGTAAGTCTTTAGAAAACTCACTGTATTTTCCTCAACTTTCAGTTTTCCTGGAATGATGTTATTGATTTATTAAGCTATTGGGATTTTAGTATTTTAAATGTGTAGGCTTTATCTCTATAGCAAGTTTGAGTGTAGACATTACTGCCTGGTTCAAGTTTATATGATTTTCGATAAAAGATAAACATTTATGAATGTTTAAAAATGCACAACTTTCATGCAGCTTAAGTAAGGTTCTCATTTCATGTCCAGAATTTTGGAAAGGGAGTTTTTTCTATGTTTTTGTTGGGTTTTTGTTTAGTTTTTTTGTTCTGTTTTGTTTTTGTGGGTTTTTTTTTTTTGTTTGTTTGATTTGGTTTGGTTTGATTTTTTCGTTGGTATGTTGGTTGGTTTGTTTTGAGGTTTTTTTATTATTAATTTCGAAATGCAATTCCAGAAGATTCTGATTAAACATGATATTTTGAATCAATAGATGTCAGTAAACAAACTGACAGAAGAAGGAGGCACCAGGTAAGAATGATTGGGAAAATCTGAAGTTCTACAAAGACCTGGTCCTACATACTTTATGTTATCATGTCTACAGATTTTGGAGGCACAGAAGAACATTTAGGAAAGAGGCTGGTACAGCTTTTCCATAATTTTCATCTTCCTAGAGACAGGACTTCTTGTGTTCAAGATGTGGAAATTTTCCTTTAAGGAGGAAGTTTAGATTTTAATATTTTTGGTTTTTCAATCATTTAGAACATGAATATATTTTATTGGTTTAGTTGAAATGAGAATTTTATGCTAATCACAGAAAGTATCAATGTCCTCCAACAGAAATGTAAAATACCACATTTCATGGTACTTTTAAGACCAGTTCAATTTTTTTGTTTTACTGCCACCTAGTGACGAAAACTTGAAAGACTTTTTTTTTTTTTTTTCAATTTATTAAAAGGCGTTTGGTTTTGCGTTTTGCAGTAATGAGATGTTTTACAGAAGATTTTGTCCTTTTCAAACTGAATCACAGAGTTCATACTGAATTTCTGTATTTCTTCTTGTAAGGATTTATGTTAAGTAATTGCTGTGCTTTTTGAGAAGTGTGGCTTTCCTTAGTGGATTAATGTTTTCTCTGAAAAGCATCAGTAAATATTGACTGAAGCTTGCTTTCTTGATCATGTCAAACAATTAAGCAAATAACTGTACATATTTATATTTATGCATACATATCTAGATATAGGTAGATCAATTTGTATCAGATACAGCAGAAAAAAAAATAGTTGAGTGACAGAAACAGAAATAAGCACTTTCTGGTAAAAATAAAATAATGTCCCAAGATATTTTTCTTTAATTCTTAATTAAATTTAATTCTTTAAAACTTTTCTTTTTTGATGCTCTTTTCAAAGCCAACTTGTTTTGCTAGCATTATATAAATGTGAATTCTAAGACAATATAACAAATGGAATGCTCTGTGTTTCCTTTCATAAAAGAAGCAGAATCAATTGAAATGTTATATTTGTATTTAAATAACCTCCTACACTTGCCAACATGCATGATTGACATTGGATTTTGAATTTATGTCCCTTAAATTTATATCACTTATATATCTCCTTGGGAGATAGAGATCTATTTAGAATTATAGAGAGGGATGGATGGGTATACAAAAGAGAATTTGAAACATTCATCTATTCCTACACTGCCTGTGAAATCAAGGATTTTTCTCTTATAGTGCTTTAGTCTTCAGAATAAATGGCATTAGCTGTGTATGCATTTTGAAGAAGTTTAAGGGATAAAATGTTTATGAGGATCCATGCTTTAAAAATTTGTGCCCTGTTTGACTGTGTGGTTTAAATGGCTTATAGCAAAATGACTAATACTAAGTTAAAAGGCGAATTTGAGGACTTGGAATTATTTGCACAAAGGAAAGGGAAAAAGCATATTCTTGTAGTGGGAAATTAAGATTAAAGCTATGCCTTTGCCTTGGATTTTCTTTTTTATTTCCTGTTGCTTCACTTTTCTCACCAATGAAATGAGAAAACTTCTGAGTTATTTCAGAAGGAGTCCAAGATGCTGAGTAATATTTGAAAATTACTGTGATGTTAAAGTGTGGATAGCCCTGGGAGTTACATGCTCTGTGTAACTTCCTCAAGTTTGCAGCTGGAGACATGTTGGATGGTATGTGCAAAAGGAGGATTTATAAAAGGAGTTCCTAATAGACAGGGCAGTTTGTATCTGTTAAGCAGGTAATGTATTAAAAAGAACCCCACAATATATTATAAATCGTTTGGTTTGGTTTTGGTTTTCTCCTACTCTATTTTGTTTCTTGTTTTCTTTTTTTTCCCCAGGCTGCTTGATAGCGTTGATCTTTCTACTTAAACATCTCAAACATTTTTTTGGTCCCTGTATATCCCAGTTTTGAATTCTGGTGCTTACTTTCTTAATTTCAGACATTTTCTGGGGGTGGAGGGAAGTGGTTCCTCCCCCTTCTTTTGCCTTATAGTGCCCTCTTAATGAAAACACTTCTCTGTAGGGTCTTCTTACTCATTTTTCGATCGGCATATTTACAAAGTGCTTAGCATGGGAGCAGATATAGGAAAATAAAAAATCAATATTTGTTTCACTTCCCTTGAATTCTCTAATAGCCTCATGTTATGGTAGCAGTTTTAGTAATTGTATTAGAATGATTTCCAGGTTGAGATTGTGGAAAAGAGAAGGCTTTTAGCAATTCATAAGTAACTATTCTGGAAGAAGAAGAGGTTTTAAGAATGAAAGCCTCCTATTTTCCCTAAGTTCAGCTCTTGGGACACTGTGGATTGCAGAGGTCCATGCGTCTGGAGGAGCCCACAGCTCACTGGAACTACCCAAGGGAAGGGAAAGGTCTCCAGCATTTAAATATTTTGCTGCAGTTCTGTATAATTTCTCACTGTTTTTTAATTTGGTTTTCACAAATTGATCCTTTTCTGAATCAGAAGATAAAGTCCTTGTAAGACTGTCAGGTTAGTATTTCTGTTTCAGACCTTCTCCAGAATGACAAGGGGTGTGCAGCATTAGGCTCAAAGCCCTTCATTTGGACTTCCCTGTTAAGTGGAATTGGTTTTCTTACCTTTCAGGTTATTGAGTTGTCCCATATATGGCCAAAGATTGCACTGGTGGGCTGAGGTCAATGAGGCCAAGCTCTCTTGAGACTTTTTGTGCCCCAATAGATGGCTACATTATTCCTGCCCAAGGCTGTGAGGATAAGGTCTTAATTTCCTCAGAACAGAGGACTGTTCTGGGACATCCCAAAGGTGCAGACTGCAAAATGATATAAATAAATGGGGTAGTGAGAAGTAATCCAGTGGAAACTGTATCTAGATCCTATACCTTGCAGGGATAATTACAAGACAGATTTAATTATATTAATACTTCATGATGCTTTAAAATGAAAAGCTCAAGGTTATCCTGTTTTCCGTTATTTACAACTGTTTTGCTGCAAGCTTCTCATATTTTAGCTTAGATAAGGAATAAGATTTTCATATACTTGAAAAAATAGAAGCTGTCATTGGTGGTGACAGACTCTATAGGGTGGCTTTACATTTTAACAATTGAATGGTTTGCCTCTAAATGTCATATATTGTTTTGTAAGTGAATCACTGAGCCCATGACATCAGAAAAAATCCATTTATTTCCTTTTTACCAACAGCACTTTTGTTGCATATGTTTATCTTTACTGCAATAATTAGGGGAATGCCAGGCTGATAAATACCCAACTGACATATTTCACATAGATATACTGAAAGTACTTTGTTCAATAAAGTATGGGTTGTAATCACCTTAATTTTACACCTTTGATAGGATTTCATTTTGTAAGAACATGGACTTTGTGAAATGGCAGTTGGTTATGAAAGCTTACATTTTCTTTCTTCAGTTAAGTACTAAGTGATTGTGTTTTCAAGTAATCTTGTGAACTGAAATAAGCATTATTATGTTACTTAGGTATCAGACAATGTGACCAGTAATCAGTAAAGGCTTACAGCAGCTATTTGGCTTGTAAATTAACGTGTAAATTTTTACACATCTTAATGTGTAAAAAATTATAATCCCTCTGTTACTATTATGTTTCACATAAGCATAACTAAAACCTGCGTCAGTTTGGCTAACTCTTAAGTTTTGAATGGTCCTGGTGTTTTTCACATATGGAAAGTCAGCTTTAAGGATGAGCTGGTGGCTTTCACAGCTGAAATCCTTCCATTACTTCAGTACTTTACTGGAGTTCAGTTTAGTTAAATTCACCCCTGAATTTTCTTTCCCCCTTTGAGCATTTTCATCAGTCAGATTTGAGCCTTGCCTTCATCTCCTAGCAAACAAGGAAATGTGCATTCTGGAGGACTGCTGTTCCATCTACTGATTTCCTTCATCTAATCAAAAACTCTGCTCATCTGCTTTTCTGACTGGCATTAACATTAATGTTGACTGATGTCTCTGCAACCAGCTGGCTCATATATTTGCTTAATTAAATTACAGCATTTGCAGACTTTGGTTGATGTAACTCTCTATGTTACAAATGTGTCATTTCTCTCCTTCATTTTACATCAGCATTTGTGCATTTACAGACGCAAATGCTTTGGCTTGACCCTTTGTTCACTTTACAGCATATGTGAGTCCAGTGCAATACAGTTTAATGTATAAGTGTAGTATGGCACAGTTTCCTTGTCAGCTGCCTGCACAGTTTGAACCAGTATTCCTGAAAATATTTTAAAAATAATTTCTTTTGCCGTAATTACCAATCCATGTTCTGGACATCTGACCTTCTTAGAAATAATTATCCTGATATATTTGCAGGACTGCTAGCAAGCAACTTAGATTGGCAGTTTAATGTTAGTGACATTCCAGGGAGAAACTTTCTCTTGTCACTAAATTTCACTTGAATGTATAAACTGCTGTTTGTATAGCCAAGACAAGGCATGCACAAGCCATAGGACTGAACTAAGGATTTCTTTTATATTAGGTCATTAAATAATTTCTATATAATATCACTGGCGAAGCAAAGGAGTGTTTTCATTTTATTTTTTCAGATGAAATTGGCTTTTGTAGGGCAGAGCTGCCTAGTAGGTATTTTTTTCTACCTTCCAAGTACAATTTCCATACTTTTATCCCAACTCACAATTTGAATTGGTTTTTCAGACCTTGACTTTATAAAATTACTTTATGTCTGTAATCTTCCTATCATGGCTATAAATTTAGGTTGAGGCAAACTGAAATAATTCCACAGCACAATAATAGTTTCACTCCCACATGGTTTATGTATCCAATAATCATTAGGTGATTTACTGGTTACTTCTGTAAGAAAATTTTATTGAAAGCATCACTGAGTGTGTCTGTGTTTTGCATCAAAGTGAACTGGTTACAGTTGCGTAAACCATCTCATGCTTAAGCAGAAAAACATTCTGGGTTTGTTTGATCCCAAAAATATTTATTTTGGGCAACATGGAATATATTCAGAACATACCGTGTAATCCCCTAATAATCTGAATTTAAATACTAGGCATTATTAAAAATGGTTTAATATGATTAATCCCTTCATCCTTTTTAAGTTTTGTTTGTTATAAGTGTCCTACAGTTACAGGTTGGTATTTGCTGCTGAAATTCTCTCCCTGTCCTTTGTGCCTGGTACTTAGTGATTTATTTTAGGCATGTAAGTAGTCGAGCATTTATTGAAACCTGTGACCTTATTTACCTTTTAATCTACAGAGCACTATTGAACTAGTTGGCAGTAGTGAGACGTAAGCCAAAGGGGCTTGATTTTTAAGTTGTTTTAAGGCTTTGCGCCAGGTTGACAGCATAAAATTACATTTATTTTACTTTCATTGAACATCCAAAATCAGGAGGAGGCATAATAATCTGCTTTCAGTTGAAATGTAAATAGTCTGTATTTTAGTATACGTGAGTATATGTATGTTTATATAGAGACAAATTTAAAAGCAATCTTAAACTGATTTCCACTTGCGCAGACAACATTTTGCATTTTAGAAAAATTCTGGTTCTATTTTTACATAATGTCAGAATTTCATGTAGATTACTTTTCAGGGAGTAGTTTTTATGGATATGTGAGTAAGACAGAAGAAGTATGTGTGTTCTCAAAACACAAATTTCTATTGCTATCATCAGTATTCTCATATTTGCAGTTATACTCTCCTGTGCTTCCAAGAGTGTATTTTGTTTTCTGTAATTTATATATACCAGTTGGATCTGATCTGCAAGTTACATTGTAAACCAACAAACTAATTAATTAAATATGGAAGTCACCTGATAACCAATATTTGTCAGTGGTTTGAAAAAAATAAAATATATTTTTATCTTTTTATTTTTTTTAATTTTCTCAACTCTGCATTTCTGAGTTTTATTTCTTTATGCAAACTTGAAACAAAATTTGTGGGAATTTTTACACTATAGTAGATTTTTGGGGTTACCACAGAGTGAAGCATCAAATACCTGTTTTTTAAAATATAGTCTCATTGGAATCTCCAGTCACTACTGGTCGTTCTCAGCATAGTGGAAATTAAAATCTAGATTTTACATTCTTTATCTCAAGAAAATTTAAGGCTTTAATTCTATAGTACACAGAAAAGAAAATTAACTGGCTTTAATACTATTTCTATTTATTTTGCAGTTTAATAATAATGCTCAGAATGTCAGTTGTTTTAATCATCTTGTCCAAGCCAATGTGAGGAACAAGAAGAAACTGAAAGAAGCTGTCTATAAAATCTCAGCTAAAGGAATTACAGATTACAAAAAAGGCTTTAGCTATGCTTTTGAACAGCTACTAAATGTAAGTATTTAAGTCAGATCTCTCTGCTGTTAAGTGAAGAAGAAGAACTGGAATGTTCAGCAGGCCACTACATGCTCCTTCATTGTGTAACTAAGTGATAGAAGTGCAAACCTATATTTAGCAAGTAAATTTATCCAAACAATGTTTTTTTTTCATTTCAGGTTCCCCAGCAGGTTGCTAAGACTTTGGAATTAATTTGGTTTTCAATCTGTTGTACTGTTTTACTTC
Source organism: Toxostoma redivivum (assembly GCA_013397375.1). Lineage (NCBI taxonomy): Eukaryota > Metazoa > Chordata > Aves > Passeriformes > Mimidae > Toxostoma > Toxostoma redivivum. The sequence continues at coordinate 1,821,316 of VXBI01003376.1, forward strand.
ATTCATTCAGCTGGTTTTTCATTTAACATGTGATTCACAGTTGACACATACTTGTGGTAGTGGTTGACTTGCAGTTAATTTTAAAATGGAAAGATCTGTGTTACTGTGCTATTATTTAAGTTGTTACCACATCATCTCCTTGCAATGCTTACTTAACCTACAATTTCACACTTATTAGAAGTCATAAATACTTTACTATGGTTTGAGCAAGACAGAGGGGAAGAAATGAGTTAGTTAATGAAGGAATACTAGGTACCTGGTGATGCCTGAAGGGTAGTATTCACTCACTGAGACTATTCTAATTCCTTTCATTCTCATGTATAAAAATAATAATTTCCTCAATAATTAAATGCAATGTTTCCATGTTTTAAATACATTGCACTTTCTCATTTTCACCCAGGCACTAGCTTTTTGAATAGCAATGTTTCCCATTTATAGCAAATTTTTTTGGTTTATCCGTAAATTTTCAATGGTTCATGTAGTTGTTTAAAAAATAGTTCTACTTCTCACCTGCCTGAAGTAGTCATGTTATGTCTTAAACCTTAGTGTAAATAAAGCTGTATCACTTTACAGCAGGTAAGGTATAGCTTAACAAGTAAGGAATGTATACTTATTACTTATCCTTACTGATTTTGGTTGTGTTTTGGTTTGTTTTGGGTTTTTTGTTTGTGGGGTTTGTTTGTTCGTTTGTTTGTTTGGGGTATTTTTGGTTTTCTTTGGTTTTGGTTTTTTTTATTTGTTTGTGTTTTTTTTGTCTGTTTGTTTGTTTGTGTTTTTTTTCTGAAATACAGGACACTTCCCTGAAATTGTATATGCAGTTTAAGGCTAGATCTGATGTAAAAAATCAAAACCTTGTGAAATTTTGATGGAGGAAAGGAAAATTCAATGTTTTCATGGGAATTTTCTCAGTATACCACTATTCAGATTAGCAGAGGGGTGTGGTGGGGAAATGAGCGGGTGTCCTGTGCTGATGGTTGCATAAAACCACAAACAATATTTTTAAGTCTGTTGGACATTTTGGACCAGGCTGGATGGCATTTTCCCCTTTTCTCCACCTGTTGTCATCTTATGCAAGGGAACCAGGAAGACAAGAAATTTTGCCAAATATGTTCTTTATAACATTGATATTTACTTACAGTTATGGATCACATTTGGTGCAGCACCAGGTACCTACTTTGTGTACAGGCAACATTAAGAAAAGCTGAGCACAGAAGAGGCCTCAAACTGGACTTTTTTGTAGGAATAAAGTATTACTTAAAAAATACTTGGAGATCAGTGTTAAAGTGGGACTGTCTCTTTTGTAGCTAGAGGCAGAAGTGTGATTAGCCTCACATGATCTCTGCAAGACTGGAAGTTATGGCTGGACATTATGGACTGTACAAGGTTCTGGATATATGCTCATCCTCTCCAAATACTGGCAAATCCATTTAGCAGGAAGAGTAAAGGGCTGGTGATGGGTTTAGCCCAAGACTCTGGTGAAAAGACAATATAATATGGTGGTATAATACAGGCTTAAATATAAATAATAAAAAATATGCTTTGGGATAGTTTCCAGCTGTATATTTATAAATTCAAATAGTCCAATTGCTTTAAGGTCCATATAAATGCAGTATTGCTAAAATTTTAAAAATAATTTTGTGGGTACTGTTTATGGATGACAATTATTTCAAACAGTTTTCCAGTATACCAAAATAATGCTTGGTATCATGAAAAAATTACTGTCTGATCCTGAATTACTGATCTGTTCCTGAATGGAAATAGTCACTTAAGTTTTCCAACATACTAATTCATGTGAGTAGCAATAATCTGGATTTTATATTTTTAATTCAGCATTTCCCCAATATTTATTTTTACATTAACTTGCTATTTCTTTGAAAATTATATTACTTCAGCTTTAGCAGTTCAAGAGGGTTTTTACCCTCATACTGTAATATCTATGGTTTCATAAAGAAAAAATAGTGAAAAATGCATTCCTAAAGTGTCATGTCACAAGATCTAATTGCAACCTGCCACTTAAACAGTTAATTTTAAAGATGTGAAACTTGTGTAAGACAAAAGGAGTTTTAGACACAATATAAAATGGATCATGTCTTGCTTGCCTGTTTGAAAGAAGAAGATAAGACATGTACCAAAAAGAAGAGAGAGTTAAAAATTAATACATATCCTAATTCCACTTGTATTCTTTTGTGGTTTAAGCTAAGAAGCTGATTCTTGTCCTGGGGAAGCTCCTGTATAGACAACACCTTCCCATTGAGCTGGGGCCCATTGGAGTGCTAAGGCAAACTGTTAAGAAAAATGATGAAATTACAACATCAGCTTTTCACAGTCTTTTATGGATTCACTCCCTGAGCCAGTATCTCTCCATTTTAGACCAAAGGAGTGTGGGGAGACAAGGATGTGTTTTAAATTCCTTAAAGATCATCTGGTTCCAAAACCCCTGCCATGGGCAGGGGCAGCTTTCACTCGACCAGGGTGCTCAGAACTCCATCCAGCCTGGCCTTATACAGTTCCAGGGATGGGGTAATTTCACATGATTTGAGTTTATTCATATACAGGTTTCCAATAATATTTGGAGGCTAAAATCTTGGCCTGTTTTGTCACGAATTTAGTGTCTAAACAATGTTGTGTAAATAAATGCCATTCTGAATGTATGAGGAGATAATTTTTTTTTTTTCTGATACTGTATAAGCATATATTAAGTAAGCCACGGAAAAGTCCTGTCAGTGAAAGAAAAGCCTTGCTCAAGTTCCCATTGCCCATAGTAGTGCTTCTTTCAAAATCCTCAGAAAAGATCCATAATCTGTGCAAATTTTGGTCCCCTTCCTTGTCCCTCTAATCTTATTTTGGTCTATATATTAAATCACTGTAAATGTAGGTGAATTTCTTTATTTATGAGGCATCCAACCCTACTTTATTACTTTTTTAATATCGAGAGAACTGCAGCCCAAAGCAGTATCTTGCAAGTTATATTTCACAAGCAGAAAATGGTCATAAATTATTTAATTCCAACTGAAACACAGTGTGCTGATGAGGTTGGAGAGAAGGTATTGATTTCAGGCAGGTTTTATATGTTGTTACGTGTAAGAGAATCTTTGGGCTTAAATCCTCAGGCTTGATTTCTTTTTCCTTTTTTTTTT
>VXBI01003376.1:1824487-1951604 GCA_013397375.1 Toxostoma redivivum
TTTTTTTTTTTTTCCCAAACTATTAAATTTGAAAGTAGTAATTGTAAGAAAATAATTGATTCTTCACTGAATATTAAACAGGAATTATACCAGTGAGTAGAATGAAAAGTGGCAGAGGGGAGTGGGCTCATTATACCTGACCAGCCTGGGGACAGTCACTCTGAGTAAAGAGGGGGGAACTGGGGACTTTTTAAGGACAGCTGTCCTATTTATTTTCCTGACTCTAGAGTAAATTCATATAGCAAAATTCAAGCTTGTGGAAGGAGAAGTTGAATTTTTTTCACTGGATCTCTAAGGGTTTTACTCTGTCACATCCAACTACTCAGAAATACCAAGGCGTGTCTGGCTGGGACCATTTGTATGCAACACAAAGGGCAAGGAATGGCTGCAAAAGTAATAAGCAATTTGCTTAGGCTAAATTCTTAACTTTTAGAAAATACAGGAAGAGGAGCCAAAATTATGCTCACTTCTATTGATCTGGCTGTAGAACAATGTTTTTATTTCTTTGCAAAACATACTGCATTCTTCTCAGGAGCTTTACTAGTTACTTTGATGAATTAGGAGTCAGAGTCTTAATTCTGTTTCAGGCTTGCTCTCCAAAAATAATGGAACATGCTCCATTTTTCAGCTATGAGATGCAACATAATTGGAAAAGTAGGTGATGGCGAGATTTTAATATTCTAGGTGGCCACATCTTGGCTGCAATATATTATGTAAACCTTATTCTAAAATACTTTTCTAAAGATTAGCTATTCACTTGAGAGTATTAATAATTTAGGAACAACATAAAAGAATTAAAGATTTGGAAGATGAAGCTCATTTTAAGGAAAAACGACAAAAATATTTCAAAGCTTTTTATGTGGATATCCTGAAGGACGCTTAAATTAACAGAGTTTTTATTAAAGCAGTCAGTGAGCTGGAAAGTTTTTGTGAGTAGGAGTCCAACAGGAAAAAAACCACCATATTCAGTAATTCATTACAGGTCCATTGTTCCCCAGTTTCCACAAGGAAAGTAATGATAAGGGGAAAAAAAGTAAGAATGAGAAAAGAGAGGAGTAAAAATATTCAGAGATCCTCACTGTGCAAGTCTCATGCAGAACATGTGTCTAGGACCACTGTGGGGTTGTGTGATGAGTATGAGCTAAAGAGCTCCCCTCATGCTTGTGGAGGTGAAAGGAATTACCAAATCCCTGTTCCACTCTGCTGGGCCAGATCTGAAATGACTCATAGTTAAGTATCATGGAACAGAAAAGAAGGTTTGGTTTATTTTATTTTATTTTTCATTCAGAAGAGAGTATTGAAATTTTAAAACACTTTTTGTATTTTGATGTTACCATGTTAAAGTAGTGTGTAGCTATAAAAGCCACCAGATATAACAGTTTTTATTCCTTACAGTCTGAAATGTAAAAACTCTTCTGTTTGTATCTCCTACAGCACAGTGTCTCCAGAGCTAACTGCAATAAGATTATTATGCTGTTTACAGATGGTGGTGAAGAAAGAGCACAAGAAATTTTCCACAAATATAATGAAGACAAAAAAGTAAGTTATATATGAAAGATTTTATATAATACAACAACATAAAGAGAAACATTTAAATATGGAAGTGAAAGAGAATTTGGTGTATGCATAAAGTATTTTAAAAAAAAACCCTTGATAGTATTTATCTTTAGAACACTTAAAGCTTTTTCAATCTATAATATTTATTTGAAAAATCATAAAATATATTTACTGTCTTACGTTTTGTGACTCATTTGTCTCAAGTGATGCAGAAGTATACTGTAAGCCATAAAGAACTCAACTTTCTATTCACACTTCTCTTGCATTACTGTAACTCCTAAATTATCCAGCAGAAACATAGGTAGTTAAATGATAGGATATATATGTGTATCTCTGTCTCCTCACTGCAAATATCTTCTATCTGCTTTTATTGTTTTCTAGGCAAAGGCAAAATGAGAATTCAAGGTTAGAATCTGAATTTGAATAGATTTGGGCTGGAACAAACCCACATTTTTCCCAGTGAGGCTAATTATACCTTTGAATATCTTAGCAAGAAGTGGGATGGCTTTCTGCTGATGAAATTTGATCTGTGGTTCAAGCAGAATTATGGGTTTGACATGAGAATCCCTGGATGAGTTCTGTTGTTTGGATTAAATTGGATTATTAGCTGTGCTGGTTTTGGGTTTAATTTTTGAATCTAATCAAATTTCTGGTCTGGCTTTTGCATACTTAAAGATTTAAAAATGCAGGAATGTCTGCATAAAATATAGCAGCTTTTTAAAGTTATTTCCTAATAAATTTCAGTGCAAACTGTTATTTATTATTATTAGAATATTAATCACATTCTAAATAGAAATGGAATAGGAACTGGACTCACATTGCAACTAAGCATTTATCTTTTGTAGTGCCTGGGGATGTGCCTACATCTGTGGGGTTTTGTGAGTTGTTTTTTGTTTTGTTTTCCATAAAGCAGCTAAAAGTTAGAATAAGACTCATGAAGGCACTTCAGCAGTTGCCATGGACCTATATGCATGAAGTATTATGTGGAAGTATTTTGTTGGAAATCCTCATTTGTTTGAATTAATCCTTTCAAAAGCAGAGATGGAAATGCAGTGTTCAGTTTGTATCTTGCCCAGTAATTCAATCACTGACCTTGAATAATCATTTTGTGGCTGCTTTGCAGTAGTGCTTCACATAGAATGATATGGTGGGGTTTAGTTAATCTTTGTGTCTGAGTTGAAAGTACTTTTTAAACTGGCAATTAGGAGAGGGAATGGAAGTCCTAGCCCTGTGTGACAAACATGGCTGTACTCTGAAAATCTATGCAGAGATTCCTCTTCAAATTTGGATGTGGTAGCTTTTATCACAATACAACTGCCATCAGCTATAGGAAATACATCCATAAGGGGAAGATGTATGATTAATTTCTTATTCTTTTCTTTCATTTAATTTGCTGTGTTAGGAGGAAAGTGTAGTGAAATACTCAGTCCAAACAACAAAAAAGATTTGCGGAGTCATTATCTTAATCACATTATGATGGTTGATTATTCTGTTAGGTATATTAAACGAAATATAGGATTTACTAATTTTAAAGGGCTGTTTTATTGCATCATTTAATACTGTAAATTTCACTGCTAAGGGTTTTATGTATACTGTTATATAGAAAATACTATACACAGTCACTTTCTTGTTACCTTCTGTGAAGGAGGGTTTGGAGGTTTTATTGTATAAAGCAAATGTATTATGGTAATAATGGTCCCTGTGTGTCAGTACATTATCATAAACAATTTAATGCATGCTGATGCCATGCCAGGCACATCTTCTACACTTGTTTATGGTCTATGCATCTACAAGTTCAAATCTTAGTAAACACTTGTATTTTTTCACTTGTCTAATGAAGCACTGGATATCAGTCCTTTCTGGTTTTCTCCAAGGTGACATTGGAATTGTAGTACCAAGTTTATGCAAGTGTAATTTGAAGAAGCATTTGCTTTCCCCTTATCACTTTAAATCAGTAACAATCCTTGTAGTGTTGAAGGGAAATTTATGGTTTGAGAGCATCTAATGAGACTGGACCAGTAAATTCCTTTTGAGGAGTCACAATGAAATCTCCCAACATCTTTCATAGCATTCTAATATTTAAAAACAAGACTTATACAAAGTATGCTTGTGATAATGCTCTCTCTAGTAAGGCTGCACTTGATTCCAGAATAATGACATGAGTTCTTTTATTGTTGTTTCTGTGTGTAACTTAATGTTAGTTCACTATCAGTAGAGAATAGCATAATTGGTAGACACATTCAAATATGAAAAATACTCATACACTTGTAATCTTTCTAAGTCGTAATCACAGATATTGTGTTACCTTCTTAGATTGCAGAGTAGGCTACTTTCTTATATTAAATGATGAGATTTTAAAGATACGTGGGTGTAGTTTCCATTGTCTTTATTGCACTTAATTTATAATTTAGTTCATAAATATTTAGTGAATTTTGGACTATGTTGATATTTATCATTTTTAGAGGGACTATTCAATATAAGGTATTAAAAAGTTTTCTGTGTTTTACAGTAGAAGCAGTTCATGGTACAAATATGTATCAACATATGTATCTTATTGCCTGCTCTGCATTTATTTGACCATTTGTCTTTGTGTTTTGCATAAAGTGTATAAAAGATGAATCTTTATTGTCTTATGTCACAGTCAGTCACCTAGGCACCACTGAGTTGTAAACTTACTTTCTTTTTCTTGTACTTTCAAAAGACTACTTATTCAAATCTATTAATCCTTGTTTCCATCTTCCTGTTGTAAAATTCCTTCAGCTCTATAAGTATTTTCATTTTTATGTCAGTTAATTTGTAAATCCATGCCATGAAAGAAGCTTCAGTGTCAGCCCATCAAATAACATGATTTAGTACAATTGTTTGCAGTGTCCTTGGTGTAACCTTCAAGTTAAATGAAATAATGCAATGAACACTTGAAAACTACTAAAAGAGCAGCCTAGAATCTAGAGGCTGAAAAGTAGTCCATGTAATTTTGAAGTTTTAATCTGTTTTAAATAGCATACAGATATATTTAAATAGTTTTGCATAAATAATTTACAGTGCGAATAGGAGGATTATTAGAAAAAGTAACACAGATTTGGGGAGGAACATTTTATCTATTTGAAGAGGAAAATCAAAGTTGTTTCACCTTTGCATGCCTTTTCCCCTTTATAGAGCCAGATTTTATTGTCACATATTGCAACTATATGCTGAGCCTGATATTTAAAAACTGGCATGTTTACCTTCATGGTGACATTTGGGGCACTCACATTAAATGTGTAAAATACCACACATACTCTAAACTTCAGGAATGAGGGTGCTAAATTACATTTTATTTGCACTCCTCCTACGGATGGCTTCACTGAAGATAGCAATATAAATTTAATTGAAATGTATGCCCCGTAGGCGTTTATCGTGCAAATTTTGAATTCAGGTTGAAAATAGAAAACCACAGATCTTTGAGGCAAATTTTCCCCTTGGAATCTGTATTTGGAAAGATTGCTCAACTTATGTGAGCAGGAAAAGACCTTAAACATACCTCATGCACTTTTAGTTGTTTGGAGTTTGTAGAATGGCAGAGGTTTGTGTGGGTTGGATGAACTGACCTGACACACAGAGGCAGGATTAGTCTGACCCCTCAGGTTGGAGCAGAACTATAAATTGGGTTTTATGTCTCATTCTCACAGAATTATCTGCTGTAATTAAAACAACCTCATTTTTTGTAGACTTTTCTGACAGTATCATTTGAGTGGAAATGATGTGAAGTTTTCCAACAATTCAGTTCCATTTAGAATATCTGTAATGGGCACAGAATTGCTACAGTGGTAGAGATCCTATGGAAGAAGGCTCCAGCTTGATGGAACTCCACTGGGAAGCTTACAGCTGCCACTGACTTCTTCCAAATGGGACATATTCAGCATGTCAATAGAGTGATAAAATGAAATATTTATGAGAAAGAACTTGTAAAACTTTCATTTAAAAAAAACAAAACAAAACAAAACAAAAAGTGAAAAAAACGAGCCCCCTGCTGCTTACCGGTGGAGGGAACTATTTTCTTTTTTTTCTTTTTGGTTTCAATCTGTTAGTGCATAACTGCAAGTCAATAAAACCAAAATCAAAACTATGTTGATTTGGGCAGTGGTGTATGGTTTGTTCTAGATCACTGTTGGTCCTGACTACAAAGAACCATCGACAAACAGCCCATGACATTTTCACTTCCATGTGGGTATTCCACATGGAATTCTCATCAGGGATCAGGCTGACCAAATGTAACTTTTTATGGTCACTACAGAGCTTAAAATTGAAACAGCATCTTTCACAACACTAGTGTCAGCTTTGAACAGAGCTGAACAGCTGTCAAAATGCATCCCAACAGGTTTTGCATTTCTGAGTGTGTAGTAGACTTGTGACACAGGATATAACACAAAGTAATTAAATTAACAGTTGAACAAAGCTTTAGCTAGCTGCTTAAACTGGCTTCCCAGCCCTTTTCATAATCATTGCTGCCTTAAGAATGTGTCACCTTCCAGCTGTTAATTTTAGTTTATTGTATGTTCCATGATATGCACAAATGGTAAATCTAAAATATTCTGGGTGAAACTTGGGTCAGTACTTAAAAATTCCATAATCCATTACTTTTTCTGTCAAAGTAAAAAGTGGAAACCGTTATTAGAGTATTCACAGAAGAAGCATCTTATTCTAAATGCAAATTGCCTTTTTTTTTTACCTCTTAGCTCAAGTTATTAATTAAGGGCTTGTAATATACCTACTGTCCCAGTTTCTGAATTCCTAACATAAATTAATACCACTACAATAATGAATTTAAATATACCATATCAGTAGTCTCCCTCCTTTGACACTCATTACCCAAATATGTTTCATTAATAGTCAAGCTGCACAGTACTAAGCTATGTAAGTCTTGAGTCTATAAATTCATGCAATAACAGTTTGGGGGGGGAGGAGGTGGTGTTTTTTTTCTTTTTCTGTACGATATTAGGCACACATTTTTTACCCATAAATTTCGATTTCGAACCACAATTATCTGATGGTTGTGGAGCTCTGTTTCCCCACTAGGAATCTGAGTTCAGTGATACTCTTTCAAAAATATCTATACACTATTCTTTCAACAATCGTTTTCTCCGCTAACCTGTTAGGCTACCATGTGTCCATGCCCTGGCAATGTTCTTGGATTACAAGATTACAGTCTGCTCTTCTTTCCTAAACTGTCTTTCACTGACCCCTTTATCTTTAGATACCACCAAATATCACCAAACCTTTCTGGGAGACTTCAATAAGGAAGTAATACCCACTATATCTTTTCTACTTTGTTCACTTTTCCATTCAGCCATCGCATCCCCTGTGCTGTTCTGTGTGTGGACACCTGGGTGAGGTCGCTGCAGACTTAAAGAGGTGCAGCAGAAAGTGCAGCAGGGCTGAGGGGGTTCTTTTGGGAAGATCTGCATGCAGAGCCTTTTCATGCGTGTGTCAGCACACACATCTCTTTGTTGATGTGAGTTTCTCTTTATGCTGCTGTTTCATTATGAGCATGATTCTGGGTTGCCATGTGGCATTTTTATCTCCAATCCAAGATAAGAATCCACGTGGAGGTGTTGAGAACTGCAGAAGATTAATGAAAGTTTTAATATAGCTTTGTTGAAAAGGAACCTTATCAGTTTTATTAAAGTCATGTGTATCTGTTACGTAAAATCCAACTGGCAGCTTGTTTCCTTCAAATTTGGCATGGAGGAGGCTATTTGATACTTCTATTTTTGTTGATCTTCAATTCCAAACACTAGTAATAGCAATTGATTCAGTGCATCACATTGAGGTTGATGCTGCAGATGGCATAAAATGATTAATCAAGGCAACAAGGATAGAATATCAGTTAATATAGAAAGCACATTATGTTTGTTTTGGGACAAATGCAAGAGAGTCAGACTGCATTTTGCTTATTTATACAAACAAAATTCTACATATGGCATAGCTGGTTGAGGCTAGACATCAGAGGGTCCATCCTGTCTCAGCCTCCCCATGTATTAACTATGAATTGATTCCTGTGAATTTACAATTCTGTGAAATTCCTTGATGATCATCTTCTGTAATTCAGGAATTGGAGGGCTGGGACTTTCTGCAATGAACCTTTTAATATCTAGCCCATGTCTAATGATGTTTATGTAACTTCTTCTTTAAAGTATCCAGTTCAACAGCTTCCTTAGGTATTTACATTCTTCTCTTTCAACAGTTACCTCTTTAGAAAGCTTTCCTAAATTTCCTTAAGACAAAGTGAGCTTAGAGGGTTTAGGGTTTCTTTTTTCTTTTTATTTTAAATTCTTTTGTAAGAACAAGTAATTCTTATCATAGTAATATCCGTTTCATTTTAGGAAACAACTTCTATGTTGAAACTTTTCATCCGAGTTTGCTATTCAGCTTTTGTCTTTTCAATTAAACAAGCTAATTTCTTTTATATTCATCAAATGTGTATTTTAGATTCATCATTCAATATTTACTCTTTATTCTTTACACTCCTTTTGTATATAAAGGCACATTGTCACTCTTGAACAGTGAGAGAAAATTAAATTAAGAAACTTAAGTATAGGAGAACAGAGCATTTTCTATATATATATATTTAATGCATGTCAGCACTTGGGTAAATACATCATAGAGCATAATTTACCATTTTGGAACTGTTATATTATTGAACCACAAATGGGTTTGGCTTTATTCTGAATCTTTTTTCCCTAGATGTTTGGGGTTTTTTGGTTGTATGTTTTGTTGGGGTTTTTTTAAGAGTTCATCTTCAGTCTCAGTATCTGTGCTTGATTTTCAAAGTCGTTTTAATCCTATATTACATTAAGCTGGTTCTTCTTGTACACCTAATGTTTTCTTCTTACTGAATTCTTCCTGAATTTTTATTTTAATCCTTCATTCTTTAGACTATCTTCCTACATTACTCACTCAGCTAGCTAATTCTCTGTGTATGTTTGAGTCTGTCCCTAATCCTTTTTTATGCTGTATGAAATCTTCTTTTCCTTGTAATAAAAATCACTTCTTGATCTTTCACTCAAAAGTATTTTCCTTCTCCTAGATTTACAGATAATTCTGCCTTAAAATTAAAAAAATTATTTAACTGTTCTTGGCATCTTTGAGAATAAGAAATTTTCCTAACCTGCTACAAGATATTCAGTAATTATGTCTCACATTATAAGTTTTACCTGCATGAACTCATATATTTACAGTTATAAATAATTTTTCTATGCTTCTGGTATTTATTAGGGGAAGTGCAATAGGTAAAAACTGACTGATGAGTCAGTTAAAGAGAACAGAGACGATTTAAGTTGCTTTACTGTAAGGGCCATATAAGAGAGGCTTACATTTCCCCTTCATTTAAAAATACAAAGAGTGAAGAAAATTTAAAAGTTAAGAATTGTTTTCTGCAGATAGAGAAGACAAAAAGGATGCAAGGAAAAAATATGAATATGAATATGATTATGAAGATTAAGAGATGCTTTTATGTAAAATTGCCCATTATTACATGATTCTAACATTTATAAGATCACTGAGTCTAGAGTTTTCCAAAAGCTAACTTTAAAGCATTGGTTTAAAAATGCAACTTTCCGGGAAGAAACTGCAGAATTTTTCCACTTGAATACGCAATGTAACTAAGGTAGCACAACTGAATAATATTTTTAAAATAATTAACTATTATTTAGTGACTCTAAACCTTGAGAGAAATCTTAGTTTCTAAATGTTGCTTAGGCCACCTCATAGGCTGCTGTTGAGGATTTGTCTGTTAGTAGATGGAAAGGTTTGCCAATGCACAGGTGGAAAAACTGGACAGAAAAAAAAGTTTATTGCTGGGCTGCAAGAGGAGAAGTACAGAATAGGAATAGGGGCAAGACAATATGGGAATAACTGAAACAAGCAGATGGTGGCACAAGCTGAATGCATGCAGCAGCCTAAACAGATGACAAGTTAAGAAGGAAAGAAAAATTTCAAGAAATAAAGTTACAGTTCATTTGGATAGCAAGAAGTATGTGCTTATATATGCAAGAAGCATAACAGAGGAAAGGAATGTGAAATGAGAATGAGTGCAAGTGGAGGTGAACTGTACATTTCACCCAGGCAAGTAGAAACCTTGTGTAACTGTAACTTCAGTGTAGGGTATTAAAGATTGATGCAGATGTTGTAAGGAGTGGTTGCTTTTTAGGAGAGATCATCAGCACATGAGAAGTGCTCTGACTGAAAACTCATATCCAGAGTAAGACTACTAAATGTCACTTAGAAGGTAATTTTCTAAAGCATTGAGGAAAAATAATATATATATATATATATATATATAATACACACTTTATTTTGAAAAAAAGCAAGGAAAAAAGTCATTTTACAAGTAGGGAATGAATATGCTAGAAAATAGAAAATACCCCAGTCTCTACTTAGAAAGTGACTTGGATTGAGAATCCTGATTAGTCTCAAAGAAAAGGCTAAAACCTGCTCTGTCATATCTCCAGGAAGTCATAGTTACATTTTCAAATCTTTTGCACGGTACAGAATAGAAATTAATATGCAGAATTGAATGTGCTATCAGAATAGGTTGTCTTTAATAGAAGAATAACAAACTGACTTTGCAGTCATGTACTTGCATGGTTAGGGAGGTATAAGCTTCTAATTATTTTGAGGTTTTTACATTTTTGTAGGTCTTAGTCCTGAAAAATAGAGGAAAAAACCTTTAATTTTTTTTTTCAAAAGAGAATCAGTTACTGTATGCCATGTTTGAATTCTTATCCTATTATGTATCTCCATTTCTCTGTTTCTACAGTCAACTTGAATTTGATTTGAAGTCAGTAATTTCAGTTGAACTCATATGCACGTTAGCCTTGTATCAAATTCAAAGTAATATATTCAGTGTTTACTGAGGCTTAGATGGGAATTCTGTCCTTCATAATCTCGTCAAAAATCACGTGCAAATGAAAACATCTAATCCATAACAGCCAAAGGACCTCAAGTGCAAGCTGAAAATGTATTTTTTTTAATAATTCTGAATTTATTGATATGGATTTTTTTTTTACAGGGAAGAATTTGGTTTATTTGCAAATCATTTTTGAAGCTATCACTTTGAATTTTATAGTCTGACAATACTGTATTCTCAATCCTACATGTAGACAGGAAAAAAAATAACCTCAATGCTTTTAGTTGCAAACTTAGTCTGTAGATGCTATTTCAATTGAAAACAAAAAACAAAGACAAACCCTCTAAGGCAATGTTTTGTCTATAATAAATTTATCTGTAAGAAGCATATTTATAATTAGGGCTGAAGACCTCTTTTTTCCTAATTTCTTTTTCAAAAAATAAAACTGTCAGAAATTATTAAAATTCATTTATATCACATTATAGACTGGGAAATGGCTTATACCTTGTCACATAAAATATGATTTATTAAAGTAAATTTTCTCTTTCAGCCATTAGGAATGCAAAATTTAGATCTAAAGTTGTTAAGAACATTCTGGTGCAAACTGTTCCATACACCAAGGCTATAGGCACCCCATCCTTCAAGGTTGTTTTACCTGTGGTTTGAAGGAGAAAATCACTTGTATTTTCTTTCTGAAAATGTAATTTATTTAACTGATTAGAAAAGAAATGAAAATGCATATCATTCAGCATATGAGTGATCTGTGTCATGATTAAATTTATGTTTATCATTAACAGCACACGTTAGAGGTAGCAGCTGTCTGTACACGTTCAATGCTTCTCATAGACAGTCCTGAGATTTCAGGTGCAGTTTGGCAAGAAGTACAACGAGTGGGCATGAACTGCTTGAATTAATCATGAGCTGTGAAGGACATTCTCTGTTCCATGAGTGCACAGAAGCCCTGCTCTTCCAGCCCTGCTCTTTCAGCCCTGCTCAGACCCTTGCCAGCTGCTGACAGGCAGCATCAGCACTGCCTGTGTCAGGAGTGGCACCAAGGTCAGGCTGCCCTCAGCACAGCCCTGCCTGCCACTGCTGACTTCCCATCAGAACACACGAGCTGTTAGGCTTTTTCCACCTAGAAAAGGAAAGCATTGAAGCAAAAGGAAAGCTTGTAGCTTTTTCATCCCTTAATCTGCCTGTTCTAAGATGCCATTCTGTTCCCAGGTCAGTCTTCAAGAAACAGTATGTGAGCATGGACAAAGTCCCCTCACCTGTTTGGGTGGCATACCCTTTCTAAAGCTCTCTGAATAATTTTTGTTTAGAATTTTCATGTTCATGTGAGCACCAGCCAATTACAAAATTAGACATGAAATTTGTGTAATTTATAATTCCAGACAGAGACTTATTGTAAATGGATTCTGCTGGAAATGAGGGCTTCTGAGGGTCCTTCCTTTTCCAACTTACTCTTTTCCCTCTTCTAATACTCAACTGTGTGGCATTTGCAACTGTTAAGATTCAGTCACTTTTCCATGCTGTACAAGAACTGGAGTAAATGGGAACAAAAAATTGAGAAAACAACTCTACAAGACTATTTGCGAGGGAAAGAAGAAGGCAGAGTACGTGATTAAAATCAGTATTTGAAATGACATATTGAAATATTCCTTTAAATGCTTGGATGGTATTTGTAATACTTCTTCCCTGGGATTTATAAGGACAATTTAAAAAAAGAAATGAGGGCTTAGTGTCACAATATGAACTGTAAATATCTCTCTAATTAATCCAGTCCTTTCCAGCTGCTCAGCTGCCTCCAAATGTTGTTTTGAGTATCAAAGAAATGCCTAAAATGCTTTTAATCCAGAGTACAGTGGGAATTACTTTGTTAACTAACTCCCTTGTCTGGTTCCTGATATGGACCACCAAATTTACAAGGAATTCTCAGAAAAAAAATTGTTTTCTTCAGAGAATGCTAAATGATGAGTGTCAGGGACAAGCAGTTTAGGGAAAGGAGGAATTTAATTGTTTTTCATTTCAACAGGGAAAATTTCCCCAAAGAAGCAAATAGATCAGCTGAGTAAATAGAACATGGATAGTCAAAGTAAAACATTCAACAGATGAATTGTTGACAAGATGCCAGTATGTTCTTTATCTGAAGTGTGGGAGGCAGGATGAAGAGCTAGAAAATCACCTGATGCAACTGAGTGCAGTACAGGGATTTCTGAGGTAGGGTGGGGTGATGAAGAGCAGCCCTTCTGGTGGAAAAGCAACCCGTCTGTCCACAGCCTTTGAGTTAGATCTACAGCCACAATTATTCAATAATTTATAGGTTTAACTGAGTAAAATCTGGGAAGTTTTTGGCCCCTGCCAGCTGGCACACTCCCAGAAGTGCTGAGACTGCTCCTGTGGCAGCAAAGAAAGGGGGAGAGGGATGGAGCAATGGCTTGACTTCTGTGCATGTATGTGAGCTCTGCTGACAGAGTTGCTCTAAAGTCTGGACCAAAGACCACTTTTTGGCAGGGTTGACATAGGCAAATTGACTCTCAAACATGAAATTCAAGCACATCAATGTGAAGTCCTGCTGGTATTTTTGGGAGTTCAGCCTTTCTCTTTCTTATTGCTGCTCTTAAGCAATATGTTATACAAGCTAATAAAACAGAGCTCATTTATACCCAAACCTAGAAAATTTTGAGATTAAAAACTTCATCTTACTTGAGGAGACTGTGCAGTACAGAGGACACTATCTCCTTGTCATTATGTAATAGTCCAACATTAAGTTACTGTGAGCATAAAAAACTGTGCTTGTACTCCTGTGATACTTGAGGCCCACCAAAGATTATGTCTAAACTGGGTAAAGGATGAAAGAAGCAGATAATAAGTCGTCTATTCTATCTAATTAGTATCAGTTTAGCAGGGGTAGAGTAGCAGGTGTCAGCAGGGAATTTATAGTTTCATTCTTGTAGCTGTGTGGCAGCAGAGAAAGGGCAGCACACAGCAGCCCTTCTGTGAGTAAAGAATGGGGTGCTGTGGTTCCACAAGGTGGCACTAAGAAGTTGTAGAACAGTGCCACTGAATTAGTATATTGTTTTTAGTTCTGTGAGAACAGTAGTTCTGAAATTTTTCAGTGTAGCTACAATGGTGTTTTGGATCATTAATCTGAAGTAGAAAATATCGCCCTTTTCATGTAGATATGTTTTCTTTGTGAGGGAATGAAACAAGCTGAGAAAAAAAAAAACAATCCCTTCTGTCATTTTTTAAACATTTTGTAGTTAGCAAAACATATTTCATGGATTCATGGCAGTCACAACTTCCATGAACATGCACCTTTCACTGTATGTATCTATTACATGTTCAGGTATAATTCTCAGTTTTAATTCCTTTCCTTGAATAATTGTTTACAACTACACAATGCATCGGTGTTCTTGATCCCATTTTCCCAATATATTAACATCATTAAATGGTTTGGGGCCCATATTATCAGTATAAAATAATATCCAAGGAAAGTGAGATTCTCCAATAATCTGATATGCAGTAAGCATAATTTTTATTTTAAGATAGAAGGAGGATTAGCATTGGATTGTAATGTGAGCTAATTTTTAGAGTGTCATTATTTCTTTTTGTTATTAGGCTATAATTACACAGACTATAATTAGACTATGAATTAATAAGCTAGCATTGCAGTTTAAAGTTTGAGGTTGAATTGTAGTGAATGAAAGATATTAATGATAGGGAAGATTGCAAATACACATGGAAAGTTTGGAAGAAATTATTTGCTGTGGATAAATGTCTAAAATAGTATTTCCAAGGATCTGTTTTTCTTTAAACACATGCCTCAATTAAAAGATTTTTTCTTTGGTTTCAGGGGGACACTTGCATAGTTATATGCCTTGCTGAATCAGAGTATGGAGGGTCACTTATGGAAACACTCGAGTAGTGTCAAGTGGATTTTCAATTCATATGGATTTATACTTTCTTCATGTCTATAAATTCAAATATGTCCAGCCTGCAATTTTCTTTGCATTTAAATATTTGGGAGCTAAATTATTCTTCTCATTGTTTCTCACGTGGGTTTTTCTTCCCAGTTGCCTCAAGTCTACACATGTTTTGGAGAGTACCCACTGAAAGGGACAGATCTTTATGTAGTCATAAATATCAAAAATATAACTTGATACATATCTGCTGGTGTATGATGCCATTCTTTTTATTTCCTAATTTGACATAAAATTGTGAATTCTGCTTTCTGAGTTCTAGATCTTTCAAACTTGAGAACCTTGGCACTTGTCTGAGTGTCATACCATGCTGCTTAGTTCATCTCTGTTTCTTTTTCCCAACTGCTATTAAGGGCAAAATGCAACAGCAGCCTGACAGTTACATACAAAAGCCTGAATCTCCAACTTCTGAACTTTCTTGAGCCTGGCATTCAAAGCCAGGGAGGGTCTGAATGTGCTCAAACTGAGAATCATGAACTCATCCCTCTTTTGTGCGAGTACTAAACTCTCATTTATAAGTTTACAGGCGCTTGTGTCCCAGTAATTTTGAAAAGCTGAGCCTTAGGGCTCTGTCACAAGAAAATCAGCCTTACTTGCCGGAGTGAACCAGACAGCTCTGTCCATACTAATAAACGATCCAAGGACCAAGGTGCAGGCTGGATAAATGTCCACAGTTATCCATAACTCTAATTGTTAACAGCCCCAACAGTCTTGTCCTGGCCTGTGGCAGTTAATCCTTTTAGCAATGTCAGTGTTCAGTTCAGTGATAGCTTGAGCTAGGGCTTATTCCCAAAAAATTCTATAGTGAGATGACCTGAGATCATCTCAGGGGAGAGGGAGGGAGGATGGCACAGTGGTGTAGCCACAGAGATGTGAGCCATACTGAGCCATTTACCCTCATAGCCTGAGAAGGAAAATGGGTTATGTCTCATTTTATGTAGTGCATAAAAGACGGCTTAAGGAATCCTAAAATTGTCATCTAGCACATGGTTGTGAGTCTTGCCCTGCTGTTAAACTCAGAACTTCTATTTCTCTTCCAGGAGTTTAAAATAAATAAATAAATAAATAAATGAAAATTGCTTTAATTGCTTTACATTTACAACTATAACCTAAATGGTTCAGGATTGTGTCCCTGGAAGTCCTGGTTTCCTAGCTAGTATATTGTGTTTTCAGATTGTCCTCTGAAGTTCTGTTCTCAGTTTAAATCGGTCATAAATGTATTCTGTTCTCAGTTAAATCACAGTAGAATCCAAAATAATTTTCAAATTTCTGTCCACAGATGTAAAAATGTAAGGAAAAAAATGCAAGGAAAAAAATGCATTCGCAGTTTTAGCTAGGGCAGCTTGAAAACCGCATAATATCTCCCTGGCCTATGGCACAAAACACAAAAATGATTAAATGATTTACAAGCTATATTTACAAGGGATTTAGAAGACAGAATGCATTATAGAAAACATAAGAGTAATTTTATAGTTTTATTCAGAATGATAGGCTCCTTATGTTGTCCTATTATTTCAGAAGTGTACCTATTAAATATAAACTGCAAAAATTTTTTCCTCATATCTGATAATCTTTAAACCCATTACTGGAAAAGATAATTTCATGCTGGTCAATCTGGAATTACTGAATTATTTATTCCCCTTTATCACAGCTTTTCTTGTTATATAGTAAAAAAAGATTATCTGTGAATCTTTACCTGAAGCTATAAAAGCCAGAATAAAACGTTCTAAAATCTTACTGTCATCATGAAAACCAAAGCTGAATGATTTGATGAGCTCAGTTTTTGGTCATAGTCAGTTTGCTTATTTTGTGGTAGAACAAGATGCACTCTTTGTGTTTTTACGTGCCAGGCGTCAAATGACAGGATTCATCTTGACTGCATCCAATTGAGAGAATTAATTGTATAGCTCTCTTGGTATCTGGTAAAATAGACATATATATCTCCAAAAGTCAGCTAATTTTTTCCTAAACAGAGAAATGAAGAGATGCACAGAAATTGTTATTGAAAGCTCACTCATTCCAGTAGCACAGAATTCAAGACAAATAATTTATCCATCAAAAAATGTGCATTTCTTCCACTCTGAGGTGCATGCAGTGGTTGCAGTGCTTGTAGGCCTATGACAGGGGTGTTAGAATGTCTTTAAGTTCTCTTCCAACCAAAGCATTCAGTGATTCTGCATTGCCTACACATATAGGCAGTAGTCTAAATAGCAAGTGCTTTGTGTTTAATTACTCCTTTGAATTAACTTCAGTCAAGCCTTAATTTTTTGTAATACTCATAACATAATATACCCAAAGGAAGCATCTAATTTAATCGTTCTTAATTTTATTCCAATAGCAAAATGAAGAAATAAAATGCATAAAAAGCAAATGAGATCTGTAGGGAAAGCAGCCTTTTCATAGGTACCTCTTAATTTTTGTCTTCATTACAACTCTCTTGCTCTTGAGTGCTATTGTCCCTTAAAATCAGTAGTCAAAATATTTTTTACTCACCTTGGTGCTTATGATCTTCTTCCACTACAAAGAAATACAAATAAATAACAAATTTATTTTATAATTAGACAATTATATTTTGTTCAATAAAGTACTTATTCCTCTATTTTTGTAGCATTATTTTCTATCACTTGTTTTGATTAAGAGTTGGATTTTTGCATGTATTCCTTTGATGTCCTTCATAGGTTCCTAGGACAAGCCGGGTTGCAAGTGACTTGCAGAGGTCTCTAGATTGATATCAGGTCTAAGAACAGACCAGGTTGCTCAGGGCCATATCTAGTCTGGTGTTTAAAACCTCCAAGGAAGCAGATTTAAAACCTCACTGGGCAGCCTGTGCCACTCAGTTTGGTTGCTTATTAATATATTCCTCTACTATATACTGTAAATTATTATAACAAAGAATATTTTTCCCCCTAAGTTTAGTCTCTATGAGGAAGATGCAGAGAATTAGTCTTGAAAACCCCCTTTCTAAAAATTAGGACTTTCATATTTCAGAAAAATTTCAAGACAGCGCCTGGATGGGCTGGCAGGGCAGGCTGGTGCCCATCTCTAGCTCTTCTCAATTCTAAGGGTATAAGTTTTCTAGAAGTACTTTACTTTGAATAGTTCATTGAAAATCAGAAAGCATGACAGCTCCTATTTGTTTATCTTATTTTTTCCATTAGTTTTTACTGCTTTGGAAGTTATGTTTCTGTCGGAGTCTAAGACATCCCTTTGGGAGTCCAGAGTTGCTGAGACCCTGGTCAAGGGGCTCTGAGACCCTGGAATGATGCCCAAAACATCTGTGGGTTTGNATGTTTCTTTATGAAGAGAAAAAATAGATGTGCCTTAAGGCAAAGTTCCCCTTTCCCTAGGAAATGGGCTGAGGAACACAAATGTCCATCCCCTAATGAGGGTGGTGGAGAGGAACTGTCATGGCAAAACCACCCAGGAATTGCAGTTTGCAGAGAACCCAAGAGGCTGCAGAAAGGCAGAGAGAAGAAATATCCAGGCCTCAGTGGTGATTGAAAACAACTTCTGGGGATCAAAGACTACTTGGCAGTTTGCTTCAGCTCAGAATCCCACTTGGTTGAGACCAAGCTTAAAGGACAGGCACAGGGAGAGGTGCTCATACCCATTGTGTCTGATCTAGTTGCTTAAAGTATTCTTCTTAGTCATAAATTTCCTGTTAAAAGTAATTAAATTATTAAATGTTTGGTGTATTTCTTTTTTTTCTTTTTTTTCTTTTTTTTCTTTTTTTTTTTTTACTCAATACCTTATTGTCTTCTTTGGAGAGATGTCTATAAAGAAAACATATAGACAAATATGTCTCACTACTTTGGCTGGGTCCTGTCACAGAAAATTTTAGCACAGAGGTTTGTTTTTTTTTGTTGGTTTTTTTTGGGGGGGTTGTTTTTTCTTTTTTTTGGTCTAAAATTGTCTTATTTAATTTGACTTGCTGACTCATTTTCCAGCTGGTCTGTCATTCTACTCAATTCCAGATGAGGCAATAGGAAAAAGAATACTCTTTTGAATATCCCACCCTCTTGCCAAACCAAGTAACAATTCAAAACTCCAATTTTCATTGCAGTTCTTTATCTCTGTTAATTATTCAAGGAACAGTAAATCAGATATATTGTCTCCTGCTTGTTGTCAATAATTTAAATTCTAAATTCTTTATAGATTTGTTGCAGATTTAACACACTGCTGCTTTTCCCTAAATTACATAGCATTTCGCAACTTGAATCCAATTCAGAGTTTCATTTTTACATTTGAGATCAAATGCTAGACAGCCCAGTCTAATTGACTCATGTGTTTTCTATACACACAAGAGAACCCACATGACTTGGTAGCTTTTAATCCAAAAGAAACACCAGGTCTCTCAAGTATCTAATTAGTGTCCAACAGTGGGGTTTTTCCATCGTTTTTGAGAAGAATCTGTTCTGAATCAAGTGCTTGGTGGACAATAAACTGGGAGCAGTGTGACTTCAAAAAGAACAGGAGTAAAGTAGGCAGGGACCTTGTGAGCTGAGAGGTGCCAATATAGAATAACATGCTGATAATCATGTAAAAAAAACTAGATGTTAATTAAGTAGAAGCAGAAAGATTCATTAGAAGAATTACAGCTGTCATTTTTTAAAAGATGTCAATAATAAAAGGGGGATGGCAAATGTGATACGGTATTAATAAATGAGATGTAAACATGCCAGGAGAAGTCATTTTTGCACTGTCACTACTGATATTTTCAGGGTCATAGAAGGTGTTTTTCATCTGTCTTCATCTATATGAACTATGAGGAAAAAAATTTACCATCATGCAGGCATAGTCATTCCTATACCTCTCTGTGTAACCAGAGTTGTAATTGGCCTGACTTATTAGTGAGGAATGACCTTATATGGAGTGGTCTTAAACTACAAAACAAGCACTTAAACCAGTGCTCAGTGCAGCAGAAGAGTTGCTTTAATTCTCCTTTTAACTGCAGAAACAAAGGGGCTGTATGGATAAAGCAAATCAAAACATATTGTTAATTAAAAATGGCATCCAGCACAAAACTTTGTTTGCCCTTCTGGCATATAAGGGTCAAGACTAATTAAGTTTCACCATTTGCTACCTGCTGATGGATGATGTGAAGCCATTCCTACAGCTCTTAGTTAATCCTTGAGCTCTGATTATGCCACACAGATTTTTTTTTGCCTATTTGAGAAATGAAGATTTGGGAACTAATTGCACATGCTAAATAATGTGGTGAAAATTTTTATAAATAGTCATTAAAGAACTTAGCAATGATCAGTAGTTTACAAGGAGTGTCTGCAATTTTAGAGCGTATTATTTAATGAAAACATTACTTATTACTTACTCACAGCCTGCATGCAAATTAATTGTAGTATATTTTAATTTTAAGCATCAACTCTGTAGAAAGGAATTTTCATTCTGATTTTATGTTGTGATCTGTGGTTTTTACATTGAAGTGGTAAAGATAAAGATCCATAAAGAATGAAATTCCTAAAAAGGAAAAAGCTGTGTGACCCTTGAACAGAGGGGCATGCATATAGTGAGTAGCTCATTAAAACTGTCGGGAAAAAATTTTACCCAGCTTTTAACAGAAGTATTTGAATTTAGAGCAAAATATTCAGCTAGAAGGTGAAACATAGTATTTGTAATTTTTCTATGTGTCTATATTTTAAAAGCAATACAAGTTTTGGGTTTAAATTTTTCTCATTCAGTAAGAAAATATGCATTGAAAATCATTTCAGCTGAAAAGTCTGTTTTCAGTCCAAAACTTGGAGAGATTTTGGTGAATTCTTCAGGAGTCATAACTATTGACAGTTGCTGAGATACGTTAGAGTAGCATTGTGTAAAAAATAGAATTATGCTAAAAAAACTTCAAAACTTAAATGAGGTGAAGGATCAGAAGCTTAACCATTGTATGGAAGTCTATTGAACTAATTTAGTGGTCTTACATAAAGAAGACTGAGTCTGAGCAAAATGAGAATTTGTTTTGTATAGTATTGGAAAATTTAATATTCTATATCCTAAAAAGTCCTATTTTACATTGCTTTGAATTCTACTGCCATGCACATATTTTTTTAAGTCATTGGTAAGCATCTAATATTGATATGTTTTGTCAACTAATTTAACAAAACCTCAAGAGTTAAAATTACCACCCTAAAATAAAAAGCCTAAAAATTTAAATACTTCATGAACAATCACCAAAGTGAGACTTTTAAAAAACAAAGGCTGTGTAAAAAAAGCATTCTTGATTCTATTTCATGGAAGAAATAATAGGAATACATAAAATAACATAATCTATTATTTTTACGTCTTTCATATCTATTATGGTGACAAAAACAGGAAAATTCATAGTGTTCTTTTTCTATTCAAATTTATGAAAAATCCAGATATCATTGACTTGAGGGTCACAACTAATAAATGATATATAGTTGTTATATGCATTGGTTTTTTTAACTTGCACAGGTACGTGTGTTCACATTTTCTGTTGGTCAACATAACTATGACAAAGGACCCATACAGTGGATGGCCTGTGAAAATAAAGGTACTGTGTCTTTCTTTTAAACTGATATTCAGTGGAGCTTTGGAAAGGTGATATCTTCACTGTTCTCTAAAAATGGCTGATTTTAGCTTGACTTTTGTATTGTATTTGTTATCAGAAGTTCCAAAAGTTAATTTATTACATGATATATACATGAAAAAAATCATATGTAAACAAGAAGCTGGTATATTTATTTCTTTATTACTATATTTAAAACTTTATATTGTATGAAAATTGCCACAGTAGTATTTACAATAATAAGCCATTATGGTTCAGTTTTGAGAATATTTGTTGTAATAGCCATCTATGTAAAGTTGGAACTGATGACAGATAAGAAATTAGGCAAAGCTGTTTTAAATTAAGCGGTCTGGACAAAGGGATTTTTGTTTGCTTAGTTGGCTGGTTACATTTCTTTCTGTTTTTCTCCAAGACTTACAAGGGATCAGATGCTTACAATTTTTTCCCTTTTTAAATGAAAATATCAAAATTATTCTTGCTGTGCTTGCTTCATTTCTGAAAGCATCTTGTATTTTTTATTTTTATCCTGTTTTCTTTATGTAGGACAAAAAGAAAAAGTAAAAAAAAAACAAAAGTAAGGAAGTAAAATGTTTTTCTACATGAAATTTTTACATAAAAGATGTACTCAGAAACATTTTAAGAGTGGGAGTAAGAGGAGTCTCAAATATCTTACAATATAACTGTACAGCAAGGCATAAGCTATAGACATATAGCAGGAAAGATAAAAGAAATAATAGAAAATAATACAGATAAGTAGAAAAATATATATTTTATTGAACATTTACTTATATTTTAAATAGAGCAATTTCCAGACGTGCCCAAAAATGTAAAACTATTTTACAAATTGGTGAGAAGCAAGAGGTGAGAGGTGAGCTGGATTACAAACAGTCTCAAAAATTAGAACTGCCAGGGAAAGAAATAAAGATATGCTCAGGCAGAAGAGTAACATAAAGCAAAGATAAGAGAAAGGCATAGATACAGGAAAAAAATCCTAGAAGAATCTGTAGCCTGGGTGAATAGCATGCATATGCATCATAACCTCATGAAACTCTCAGTATGCTGACAAGTCGTGCAGAAGACACTACAACTTCTTGAATAACAGATTGCATTGTCAAATAATAACAGAAAATTGATGTTTGTGTTTTGAACAGAATTTTTTTTTACTAACATCATTGTATCTCAAAATACTGTGTGCATGTGACTTGCATTGTTTTAAAACAAATGAGGAACAGCTGATTTAAAGCATAACCACCTAAGTAATCTTATTATTGAGGCAAAAGGATCATAATCTTCTGTCCAAAATTCCTGTGATTATTTGTTTGCACATCCAAAGAAGCAGTTTTATTTCATTTTTCCTAAGTTAAAAGATTTTGCATACAGCAAAGGAAATTACTAATATCAATACTTTTACCTCTCTAATCCCCTGATCTTCCTTCCAGTCTGACTTAAAATTTTCTTGGACTGAAGATGGATCTCAGTGCCTGGATTTAGTTTTATTATATGGACAGTATTTTAAATTCAAACAAATGAGCAATAAAATCAGTGCTAAATAAAGACATTTCTGATGTACATTCTCTGTGTAGGAGAAATACCCTTTAGCTTTTTTTCATTCTGCAGAATCCCTTATATTTTATACTATGAATTCACTCTTGTGGCAGACCATAGCTATTCTTACATTCCTACATGCATTCAGCATATAATTTTGTTGCTGTCATATCATATTAAAATAAACATTAAATGTACTTGTACATCATAGTAACTGGGATTTCATGAGTATAAACTCAGTATACGATACAGCCTTAAACAAAACAGCCAAAAGAAACAAATTATAACTGTCATTGCTTAGGGATAATTACCTTGGTATGATAGTTACTACCTTGGAATGGCATGGTGACCCATCACATAGCCATGCATTGTGATGACATCTACTAAAAAGTATTTCATTCATATGCAATAACTCTAATAAAATTTAGACTAGAAATTATAAGCTAAATTAAATTCCTCAAGATTAAGAGGCCAGCAATCTATTATTGTAAAATTACATTATTTCTGTTTCAAATTTTAGGTTATTATTATGAAATCCCATCTATTGGAGCCATAAGAATAAACACCCAGGTAAGTGAGTTGGCCAAATCCAGATGCAGTTTTAACACACAGAAAGTGGAGTAATACACGTTCTTTGATATGTTTGCTCCTTTACCTCTGCTAGAATCAATAAAATTTCAAGATACACTACATTAAGAAAAGAGAAAATTTTAAGGCTTTCTTCTACATTTAAGGGATAATTCTCTTTCAATGTTATACTTTTTTGTTTTAAGTGGTTGCAGTGGACCAGCTTAAAATGTGATCCCTGTTACACTGGCCAGCTGGCCTGTGTGCTGGTCACAACAGTGGCCACGTTAACATTCTCCAAAGCAGGCTGACCATGTGCACCCGTGGAGTGTCTGAAGTGCTCTGTATCCTGCAGGCTTCTGCAAAAGGACTGTGCTTTAGGCTCAGCTTTCCTATGGGCTTAAATGGTCCCTCAAACTTTGATGCTGAGATATGACAGCAATTTTATTATAAAGTTCTATAAAGCCAGTGTGTCTGGGCATTCATAGTTCACTTTCTGCCATATTTTCTGCATGATCCAAAGGGTTTGTATTACATGGAGGAGGCTGTGGATGTATGTGAGGGGATAGCCCTGCTAGAGCATCTGAAGTCATGTGGGTGCCACACTACAAGCCTGCTTTATAGGAGAGGTACCTGGATGGATCCAACCCTTTTGGAAGAGACTGCACTTCTTTCCTTCAAAAAGGATGCAGGAACATTTTAGCAGACTTTCATGTAGATGAATAAAGGTACAGGACTCTGGGATTATATGATGAGATCAAAACTGAAGAACAGTTTAGAAGAACAATTATTCCTTTCAATTGTCTAAAAGTCCAGGTACTCACAAGTCCAGAACAGCAGAAAAATATAGCAGTTCTTTGTCCTTTCAAGACCAGGCATGACATTTTTTGGCAGAAAATAAGAATCCTTTCTTGGCTTTGAATAAGAGCCCTTTGATTCTGTTAAACTCTTCCAGACAGCGTCTGGCAAGACGTATCCCTAAATAAGATCAGACAAGTAGAAAAAGTTGATGACTGAAAAAAGTTTCATGGCATCCACTCCCAAATCAGTCCAGAAATCTGGCATCTCATAAGATCACCAGTTTCAGCCATACTCACAAACTGAAGGAAGGCAGGAAAAAGGGGTTTATAACTCTGATTTTTGTAATTCCAATAGAAGTTACGCAAATTGTCGCTATAGGAACTTAACATACTCAGATTTTACACCACTCAACCTCCACTGCCCACTCTTTCTTCTGGGTTGATGGTTCTGTAATCTGCTTGTAATTTCGTTATATCATTAGAAATTAATTTTGGAACAAAAAATAGTTGTAATTCTCATTTTGTGGAAAGAGAATGGTGGTTGTGAGTATGTAAGGTCTGCATGACTGCGAGTGAAATACAAGAATTACCTTCTCTGTAATACTGCAAATACTGCTAGGTGAAGACTCAATTATTTTGTAGTACAATTTTTAAGAAGTAAATAAATGCTCCTCCTGTATTACTGGTGACTTTTGATTTCCTTTATTCCCTTGATATTTTAATGATTAATATTTAATTACTGTTTATTTCAATATTGTTGGTGCTCTTTGATCTAATAATTGCCTTCTGATGAGTTTATTACACTTTTTGGCAGGAATATCTGGATGTTTTGGGAAGACCAATGGTTTTAGCTGGAGAGCAAGCCAAACAAGTCCAATGGACAAATGTCTATCTCGATGCTCTGGTATGATCTGTATTTATCTCTACTAAAGTAAGAATTTTAGAAACTATCAGTAACTGTATGGTTCTGCTTTCCCAAGAATCCAGTTTCTTACAGTTCCAAACATGATATTCTTGTTTTTCTAACATCTGTACACATCAATACAACAATCTCTAGGAAGAGACTTATTTATAATGTGCTGTTCTTCCTTGCACCTAGTATGCTTTTAAGTGTCCTCATATTTAACAGATTAAAACAGTTTATTCTCTGCAGACTTTAAAGTGTAGGCCATCACTGTTCTCAGCTTAAGAAAAAAAAAAGAGCAAATAATTTTCCAGTGTTGTACCTACTGCAGTAAAGGTCATTTGTTAGGTTTCTGGTGAGGAATTCTTAGAATTCTTAGTTTTTCCTCTTCTTTTTTTTTTTTTTTTCGTAAGGAACATTACAGGCAGAATGAAATCTATCAGTATTACTAAGTATTTGCACAAATTTTGTACTTGAGTTGTTACAATTGCTTGCTTGCTCAAGGTAACAATTTCTTTAACCTTTAATTGGACAGTGTAAATAATGGGGAAATAAACAAAAAGATATATGAAAAACTTTCTTACTGCTGAATTTATCACTTTAGTTTTGTAAAACAAACATATTCAGGAAACTACAGGAGGAAAAGTATTGTTAGCAGAAATCTAATCTCCTGCTCTGAATAACCTACTTCTGAGCAACAGGGCAGAAATTACTGCAAAATGGTCATTTGGAATCACGTATTTATCCAAGCTCACGTAGCCATCTAAAGTCATGTCAAAATGCACATCTTCCCATCAGTCAGCATTTCTGTGAATTTTTTATCAACATATAATTTTTGCTGTCAGTATTACTGAGCATGATACAGAGGAACTAGTTTTTCATTGAAATTTCAATGCCCAGAAGTTCATTAACCATGTTTTGTTTGTTATTGTTGAGGTACTTACTGGAAACATAAAGGATGTGATGACAAAAGTTCTTATGCTCTGTACATTTCCTGTTGTAAAGCCAAAGATAAATTTATAACTAGGAAGAGATCTGTTTACTCTAGTAAAATAAGTGGCACCTTCAGGCATCTCTTGTATTACTTTATATACTCAGTGAGTTCATTCAGTCTTTCCCTCAAGGTTTTCTGCATTCATGTATTACATGTGTGTGTTTGTGAGTATATAATTATATATAGATAGATTTGTGTATGTACATACACACACACACACACACATATATACACATAATTATATGTAAGCAAAGCAGGAAAACATTAGGTAAAGGCTCAAATTTATGAACTTTTTCACCACAGTTGAGACCATAAAGGTATAGGTATATCTAACCCCCTCTGAAGCCTTTTCCTGATTCTCGGTTGTATAAGGGAGTGTGTCTAAGTTGTCACATTGGGTTTTTTATCTTAAATTCTCTAAAATAATTCCCTCATGTAGGGCATACAGTTCTCCTGCTTGTGACTTACTGGACTCATTCCTATCATTTGGCTCTTACTGTCCAATGGCTGTTTTGTGGCTAAGACTAAAGTAATGCAAAGTGTATTACATGAGGCCACATTAGTGTATTAATTCAGGTTATAAAATTCTGAAGAGGTACTTTCATTTCAGTCTGGCTTTCAGGACTTTAATGATTTGATGTATTTGAAGCAATTCACCCATCTTGTCTAGTCCTGTTCCTTCAGATTTTATTAATGTGTTGCTGGCTTCATTTTCAAGGTAATCTCAGAACCTTCTGACAATTTTAAGTTTACCAGTTAGGCATAATTTATTCATGCTTGCTATCCTCTCTGATTTTTTTTTTAAGGGGATAGCTAATGTTATCTCCCATACATCCACTTCCTGTTTCATTATGTATCTTTTCAACATTTCTTCTAAATAATGTCCTCTCTACTGATTCAACATTATTTCTCTTATTTTCCTACAAAATCCACCTCACTTGTAACTTTACTAATTCTGACCTCATCACCTTTTATTTGATACACAAATATAAGTTCATGAAAGATGGTTTAAAATTCAAAAAGTTGCTGCTAGACTTGAAAATAGAACAGATTAAACCAGAGTGGATTCATACAGTGTTCTAGCTGTTTGGTTTGTTTTTTTTCAAATGAAAGAAAAGGAGAAAAGGGATATGACTCCTCAATAAACTAGATAGAAGGAGTGTAAGCATAAAAAAAATGAAGGGAAAAAGTTTGAAATTAAACTCAAACAATCATATAAAAAAGGTAGAAATCTCCCTATGGTCAATTTGGAATGGAAAACAAAACTTTCCTGTCTATCTGAACATAAGGTGTTCTGCATCCTATTTTCAGTATGATTTGAGAAGGTTACTAAAGGAAAAACAGATTTCTTATGTCTTCCCAAATAAATGCAAATTCGTTGCCTCAGTTGCCTCAGTAGCAGAGGAGACTGTGATTTTGCTGAGCCCATGATAGACACTCAAAAGTAGTGATGATGAGAAAAGTAGAGGAATTATCTGTTGTATTTTTCTCTTGGTTTTGCCTCTCTGTTACCTACCTGTCGTGGGCTAACCCCAGGCATCAACCAAACCCAATGCAGCCCCTCACTCACTCCCCTCACTCACTTGTGGGACTGGGGAGACAATCAAAGGGTAAAAGCTGGAAAACTTGTGGGTTGGAACAAAGACAGTTTAATAGGAAAACAAAAGCTGTGCGCACAAACAAAGCAAAACAAGAAATTAATTCACTGCTTCCCATGGGCAGGCAGGAGTTCAGCCGTCTCCAGGAGCTGGGAACACAAACACCAGCACTCCAAATTGAAATGTAGTATTTTTATGCTTTTCCTTTCCTTTCCTTTCCTTTCCTTTCCTTTCCTTTCCTTTCCTTTCCTTTCCTTTCCTTTCCTTTCCTTTCCTTTCCTTTCCTTTCCTTTCCTTTCCTTTCCTTTCCTTTCCTTTCCTTTCCTTTTTCCCCCTCTTCCCTTTCTCTCTATTGTCTATAGATTTATGCATAGTGGATACTGTAGCTGCAAATATGTTTCCATAACATTTCGATTTTTTGAAACTTCTATATCCTAAGTTGTTGACTATCATATATTTTTAAACAATAATATATTAATCCCACTAAATGTGGACACAAGAAAATAATAATTTCCATTTTCTATTCTTCAAGTCAGTGAGGTACTATTACTTTTTTTTTACAAAATTGAAAGTAACTGTTTTTAACAAAAGCTTAAAGTAATTGTTTAGCTGCACACATTCTCTCATAGTTCTAATGTATTATGGCTTAACATTTGCTTTTTAACTAAAAAGTAATTTTCTCCCTTCTTTATTGGCTATTTTCTAGGAGCTGGGCCTTGTGATTACAGGAACTCTGCCTGTCTTCAATCTAACAAGGGAACAAAATGGGAAAATTGTAAGCTGTTCCTTCAAGGAAAAAAAAAACAGCAATCATATAAATTAAATTTAATGTTAAATGCCTTGAAAGATATATATTTCCATAGAATATTTTGCAGTGTAATTGTCTTGTACCTCAGAAACAAAGGGGTCATATCTACTTACCCAATAACCTCCTGGGAACAAGAAAATGCAGTGCGTTCTTTTTACCCTTTTGGTCATTCTGAGTTCCAGGGTGTGACATTTCACTGTCTATCCCTGTGCCTTAGTGGCAGTGGGAATGCATTAAGTGCTGAATAGATGAAAAGTAGAGGATGGTATTATTAAGCCCTTTCCAAGGAGTAATGTCTACATAAATTTCTAGCAAGTCTCTGAGGCTATGACATTTCAGGGTAAAAGGCAGTGATGTAGAGAATATAAATTAGTTGGTTGTAATGATAATAGAAAAGAGCACTGTATACTTAGACTAAATTCTAAGTGTTAAATAAATACAATTGCCTAGCTCTTTTACTCTCTGATATGGAATCTGTGTCCTCTTCACAAAACAGAAAACAGACCTGGAATATACTTGAACAATGTGTGGTAAAATATTGTACTTTTGATGTACTCCCTTCAGGTCAAAATATAGAAATTTAGAAAAAATATTATTTGATTCAATTCCTCAGCTACTACATAGACTCAGAATGAATCAATGAGGGTTTGATCACTGCCATTTCTTTAGCTTACTTTCAGAGTAGTTCTCTTAGTATCCTTTTAAAAACAAAGCAATAAACAAAAAAAAGTTGCATAATCTTATCTACAAGACAATGCTTGGAATTGTCTGAGTCTGGTTCAAAGTGACAGACTACTGATTATCAAAGGATGTCTTTCTGAGAAGTAAAACAGACGTGATCTAGTACACAGGAGCAAGAAGGGAATTTTAATCTGCTCAATTTGTATCTCTACCTGAATTTATTTACAGACTGCACGATACCTCTTCCAATAAATTTTACAATTATTTTTAATATGGAGAAGGGATTCAGGTGACACTACGTAAATGACTGCCCTGCTTTTCTATAGTAAGAAAATAAATTATAAGCGAAATAAATGCAGTACCTGAGTCCCTGACTTCAAATGCTGAAGATTCTTCTATTCAGTGGCATTTTTTGTTGTGTTGGAATATTTTTTCATTCATCAATATACTATAGCCCAAAGAGTTTTGAGATTTCACTTACCAACTGCCCAACCTAAGCAGACAAAGTAGCTCTAATGTTGGTGCTGGTAGTTTAGTATCTGCCTAACTGGCAGTATTATTGTATCACTTTTGCTTTCACCTTTTTTGTTCTTATATATATTGTTTATTCATCCTGGAAAGTATCCATCCTCAGAAATAGTTTCTGTACTCTATACTAAATTCTGAATTTTTTAAATTTTATTTTGGATCACTTTGACACTATTTAAAATACTCAGAATAGAAGCATAACTAAATAGGCAACTTCTCAAATCTATCTTTCAAACAAGACATGAAGGCAAAAAAAAAAAAAGTTTACTGACTGTTGCAATTATTCTGCATTGGAAATATGTCAAATGCATACTAACATTTTGGGATTTTAACAGAATCAACTGATTCTTGGAGTAATGGGAGTCGATGTCTCTTTGGAGGACATAAAAAAACTGACACCCCGATTTACGGTAAGCTGCTTGCATTGGTGGTTTTTCATAATGTATGTTTAATATGTGATTTCTGTGCATGCTCTTTCATAAGTCATACAGCAATGACTGGATTGAGTCAAAATACCAGCAGGCTTCTTTTCATATATTCTTTTCTATTGTTGTACATTTTCTGGTGGTTTTCTCTCCAGCTGTATATGTGCTTCTGTGCAATTTGTCCATCAGGATACACTGTGTAAAAAACAGCTTTGACATTGGGGGATATATTACAAGTAATTATCTTCCTGTATCTTAAGACACTGCTCTTTATTTAAGTGTTTGGTTCTTAATGTAGAGTACACAATCATTTCAACTGATAATATTTGTCATTTATCTAGGACTGCTCTTTGTAGAAAATTTCTTTCATATAGGTGTCTGTCTGTACCCTACTCTGACTGACTGACTTATTTATGTAGGCTCCTAGCTGTGGAATTTCTCTGAAAATAACTAGTACTGTGGAAAACAAAAGGTGAGGAAGAAAAGGAACATCACAAATGTGACTGAAGGCAAATGCAGTCCTACATTTAGAATGGAATAATCCCACATCACAGCTCAGGCTGGGACAGGCTGCCTCAAAGGGCAGGAAAGGACTTGGGAGTCATGGTGGAGGACACGTAGAACATGAGTTAGCAGTGTGCCCCTGGCAGTAAAAACCAGCTGTGCAGTAAACATCTGCATCAGGATGTCCAAATTTGATCTTTTCAGTATAATAAATACTCTGAGGCCCAGTGCAGAGCCACTTAGTTGGCTAAGGGTCTGCAGTACACAGGTTCTGGTACACAGGAAGCAACTGAGAGAGATGGATTTGGGCTGAAGAAGGAACCTAAGGGTTAGCTAATGGGAATTCTGGAGAAAATGGACCTTGACATTACCTCAAAAAGGCTACCATCATAGGCGTGGCAATGGAACATCCAACTGAAATTACAGAAGGAGAGCAGGCTGCTCAGAGAGGTTGTGGAATTGCCACTGGAGGTATTCAAAGACCTGCTGTAACCTAGTCCGACTTCAAAGTTGGACTTTATTTATAAAGTTAGCTTTGCTTTCAGTGAAAGGTTGTACCAGCTGATCTTCCAAGGTCCCATCAGCCCAAATCCTTCTCCAAGTTTATGTTTCTAAAAGAGTAAATATTAAGAAATCATCTTGTCTATGTTAGCAGCCTTACACTTCATAATGCCTGAGATGTGTGTTTTCCACAATGTGAGCATTTCTTGAAAAACATTAATTACTTTTTCTTTGTTTTTTAAAACCATATAATGCTAAACTTAATTTCTTTCTTCCAGCTTTGTCCAAATGGATACTATTTTGCAATTGATCCTAATGGGTATGTGCTACTGCATCCAAATCTCCAACCAAAGGTATGAAACACCTTCTAATATACTTCTCTGTAACAAAGTAATACTGTCAAAAAAATCAGAAACTAGGATTGCTGAAGACAGCAATAGTGAACATGCTCAGTTTTGTGGGAGGTAGAAAAACCTGGTGGTGCATATATGACTTCATCCAAATCCACCAGCTTTGGCTTGTATTGAATGTTGCTATTATTAAAATAAAAATATGCATATTTTGAATGCACATTTATATATGTGAAGTTTTTTAATATATATGTTAATATGAAAACAATTAGTGGTAGCTGTAATATCATTGTGAAAACTGTATAATTATTGTGAAGAATCTTGAAGCAAACAGAGGAGTTTTTGTGCACTTCTTTTGTGATGCTTTCTCATTTAAAAGATTGAAATTTTCATATTTGTAAAACCAAAAAAAAATGAGAGGAAAACACAATGCATTTTACTTAAATTCTTGTATTTATTTGCTTATTTTCTTTTTACCAGAGCTGAAACCTGATCTCACAATTGGAATGGATTTAGCTGAGCACCCCTTCTCAGAACGCTAGATTTTTAGTAGTTTAACTTGAGAAAGGTCTTTCATGTTCAAACGTGAAATTTTTTTTCTAAATATGATTAGGACACAACTTTCATCAAATTTCAGGAAAATAGAAGCCAAATATTTCAGTTTGGCTCTTTATCCATTGACTGTAGTCCTTATCTTGTAGAGAATCCTACATTGTCTGTATCTTGTTAAATAACTTGTCTCCCTGACTTTGATGAAAAATTTCAACATTAATGGATGATTTTTTTTCCTGAAATCAGAACTTTGATCTTGGTTTTAATGAAAGGTTTCTCCATATGAAACAACCTTCTTGTGGAAGAAGTCTAGTGGACTTCTTGAAAATTCTCATATTTTAATTCCATATTTTCAGTGAACTTCATCTTTTGAATTCTTAAGGTTATATTATATAAAGAAAAAGTGAAAATAACTTCTCTAATTGTAAAAGACAAAAGAAGAAATTAAGAATTCATCTACATATTTTAGCAATTAATTTAATTCTTAAGCTGGGAGAAGACAGCGTTGTGAATATTTGACTTAATTTCCTGGTATAGTAATTAATACATTTGAAATGTTTTCCGAAGTAACACAAGAATGAAAAAAGTACTTCTGAAGAAGAGACAGAATAACTTGACTGTAACTATTAATGAGATATCCCTTTTGATTTATTTTGAAAGACACTTAAAAAACAAAAGGAAAAACTATGGAAAAGAAGGCTTTTATATTGTCTTCATAACTGAGCAGGACTTCAGTTTCTGGATATCTGCATTTGATTTTCATGTCTTAAAAAATGGAAGTTTTGATTTGATGATTTTTCTTGGTGAATTCTTCAGACACAAATATCTGCATTATTACTGACCCAATCTTTTTTTAATTAGGGGTTATTAGTAATTAGGTGATGGTGATTGGCCTATTTATCTTTCCCTTGTATTCAAATTAAACTGTCTTTTCATTCTCAAGAATAATGTAACAAGAAGCAATGCAGTAATTTTATTTTAGACCTAATCTTGTGAGAAACTGGTGGATATGGACTCTGTTCATGTCAAATGTTCTGTTATCCTGCAGTGTTGCCTCACAACATGGAAGAATAAAAAACCTTTGTTAAAGCTCAGCTCATCCCAACTAAATTTAGGCAAACCATTGTCATGGTTTCTCTGAGTAGTTTTCTTCTAAAAAGGATATGGAAGTCCAGTGATGCTTTCCCTTAATGCTCAAAACTTTAATTTAGAGTATGTTTAAAACAGAATGTTTTATAAGTAAAAATTTTTATGTTGTAGAATAATGTCTAAATGTAACATTAAGCATTTGCATTATTATTGTTGTTATTAACAGTTACACAGACTAGACTTTTTCACTCCCAGTTTGTGTGGGGTGGTGCATGCTATTCAGACTGATACAAGAACTACAGTTTAAAACTAAGGTACACAACAAAGACAGATATATTTAGAATTCATGGACTTTCTTTAACATATCATATTAATTTTAGTTGAATCTTCCAGTAGCTGTTAACTTATTAACAAACAACATCTTAACCCTCTTTGCCAGCAATTTTTCAATAGATGTAAACTAAAATATAACTACATCTTTACCTTTGAAGAGGTGAGGGTTTCTTAGACTTCCAATGCTTCCTTCTTTTGAATGTTTTCTGCTTTCCTTCTGAAAATCTTATTTCTTCAAATTACAACTGGTTCAACACAATTAATATTTTGAGAAATTGTCTTGAAGTTACAAAAGTTGTTTGCATAACTGAGAAGGGTTAACAAACAACAATTTCAAAGGCATATTAAAATAATCTAAAACTTTTCCATCATGTTCTTACTTGCTGAACTATATGAAAATTATGTGAAAGCTTAGCAAGAAATCTTTTTTTTTTTAATTTGCAGCTTAATATAGTTTTAAACAGCTTAAACCATTTTTATGTTCATGTAATTAGTTACATTTTTTTAATTGATTAATTTTATGTTCTATTGCAAATTTTCTTTGTGTGTGTCTGCATATGTGGATGTATTTTTCCCACTGTTGTGGGAGAGAATAGGTGGATGCACCACCAAATAAACAGTCACTGAAGTGAGTCCACTAAGGATAGGTTAACAAGCTCAAACTTAAGTAGATGTTGAAAAAAGTAAATAATTCTATTTCTAAATCTAAATATTAGAATCCTTCTCTTCATTTTTACTATGGTTCTGATCAAAACCCATTTAATGATAGTGCTAAAACTCCATATGCCTTCAGTAACGTCCAATATTCTTTCTTACTATTTAGGGTTATTCAATAAGCTTAAGAGGAGCTGGGTTTAAAGATCAAATATAAAAGTAAACAAA
Source organism: Toxostoma redivivum (assembly GCA_013397375.1). Lineage (NCBI taxonomy): Eukaryota > Metazoa > Chordata > Aves > Passeriformes > Mimidae > Toxostoma > Toxostoma redivivum. The sequence goes on from VXBI01003376.1 coordinate 1,858,517, forward strand.
AAGTGAGCAATTCTCATTCTATATTTTATTCTGTCAGAATATGTGGAAGGGAGAGCTCTCTGTTAATTTTATTCACATTAACATATGTCTGATTTTTTTTTTCCCTATCCAAAACCTGTGTGTAATGCTGGCAGAGAGCTCAGAACTCATGATTAGGATGAAGGGAGTCTCTGCTTGCAGTAGTAAACTGCACAGTGGACAGCACAGATGTTGAGAAAGCACTTCCATTCTATAAGTAGGCTGTTTGCTAATAGTGCAAAAATATAAATTATTGCTTTTTTGTTACTTCAGCAAATTGGTGTGGGCATACCAAAAGTTAAATTGAGAAAAAGGAGACCCAATGTACAGGTAACTTTGGATGGAGGTGATTAGTGCATTAGAATGCATAGACCTGGAAATAAAATTAGAAAGCTTCTGCCCTGCTTACTAGGAAAAATCTTACTAGAGAACTGTTCATTGTGACAAACAGCTTCCAAAGCATGAAGCTTGCATTCTTTCCTGTTTAAATAATAGAAAACATGCTATTGGCTGTAGTGAAGGGCATTCCATGAAATTATGGTGCTTTACTAATAGGTGCTAATTAGAGTCGTGCTGCAAAAATTCTTGAGATGCTGAGATTATTTGAAGACTGGAAATAAAAAGAGACTACTTGTGCTGGCCTGAACAGGGTAACTAGTCATGTTTATGTAATGCAATTCCTGAGCAGAAAACACTTAATGAAAACTTAAAATCATTAAAGGAGTAGATTAACTATGTAACTAGAAAAATAGTAAACTTAAACACCGTATATCAAGTTTGATTTCTTACACATATGGGAATCTATAATGCAAAACTTGTGGCCTGCGTAGCAACACCAGTAAAACGTGGTGTGAAATCCTGATCCAAGTCAATGATTTCACTAAGTGTCAGGTGGCTGTGTTTATAACACGTGTAGAAGGCCACCTCGGGGCTGGGTTTTCTGTTTGTGTACTGCAGAAAGCAGCAGTGAATCATAAAAATCTCGGTTTTCTTAGCACACCTGGCTCCTCAGCTTGCCATGCTGTGGTCTGGTTGCTGCCGGGTCTGCCTGGCAGTTCTTGCTGCCCAGGGAGGTGCAGCACTGGACAAGCTCTGGGCCCCCATCCACTCCAGATGCTCCTGAGTTTACCTCTGTGGCCCAGGATTTTGCTGACTTCTTACCCTCACTTCTTTTAAAGCCTAATAGCCTTTGTCCTCATTAGTACTGCAGGTTTGAATAGGAACTAGGCTCCTGCAACACAGCAAAGAAGGTCATCCGTAGAATTTGTGAGAATACCGACCTCCCAAAACACATGACAAAAGCATTTTACTTTTTTTATGTTGCTGCACCAGTTCTTCTTTCTTTGTTTCCTTCATGAGTTGTCATTGAAATTATAGATCCTTGCCTTTATTTCTCCTGCTGAAAATGGATTGCAATGCTTTTGTTTGCATGCTTCATTGCTAGTGATTTACTTCTGTTCCGTTTTGTTAAGTTGTGCTGGTGAATGTGGTGGTGGTGTGCTTATTCCAGTCATGGTACAAGCATGACAGGAAAAAGAGAAGAGCAAACTGAAATGTAAGTTTGTTTCTTCGTGGCTTGGAATAAGCCCCACTAAATGGCAACCTTGGAAATAAAAATTGTGGAGCCCAAATACTGGTTCAAACATTCTTGGGGAAAAGAGACATAAATAGAGGAAATAGACTTCCTTTAAAAAACCAGTGTAGGAATCTTCTGTTCAAATTTTTAGTGGTTGACTTTGTGCCTCAGGCACATCTCAGAATGTATTTATAGATGGTTAGCTTTTTTCCTATTAAAAGTGATTAATAAGTATCATATAATAAATGTGAAGTGATATAAGTCTTAAAAAGAAGAACAGTTAATGCATTCTTGAATTTTTACAGAATTGGTTTGCTATTTTGTCTTTGGGACTCCTTGACTATGACTAGCCCAGGTTATCATTTGAAATAAATATTGACTTTGATTTGATGTGATGGCTTTTGTTTTTTACCATTTATTTTCTTCTTGTTCCTTTGTGTGTTGGAATGGAATGTGAACTTCATAAATGCCTCCTCTGCCATGCCAATGCCTTCATGCATGCTGTTTGGGTTTGACCATGCTATTCATTATCCATTGCATGTAAGATATGTAAATTTTTATTTATTTTTACATTTTAGCCTTTTCTTATTTATTTTGAGTGTGTGGATTTATTGGGAGGGAAAAGCAACTGCACAGCAGTAATTGAATAATTTTGAATTAGTAGAGAACATACATTAATGTCATAATATTAAAGTTGCTAGTTTTATCTATCATATATAAACAGAAATGCAAAAATTTTATTGAAGTTTTCAGTAAATATTTTAAATAAATACCCAGAATCTTTGTCTGCAACCTTTTCAGTACATATTCTCTTCCTGAGAATAAATTTATTGGTTTTTCTCTCAGCAGACAGTAAGTCTTGTTAAGAAATAGAATGATTCCATATAGCCAGAGACATGTACATTTTGTCCTCAAGAAAAGGAAGAAACAATCTTTTGTCATCTGGAGCTATTCTACATTACCATCTTGAAAATAGAGGCTACTGTTAAGCTCTTAATACTCCAGACTGTTATATGAAGGCATCTTTTACCAGTTGTTCGGGATATTTCTTCCAGTACACACATGAATTGTGATGAAACATGCTTGCATTCCTTGATAGAGCAGTCACATGTACACGTGTCATGTAACTTTGCCAGAGAACACTATGATAGGAGGAATATAATCATAATTTTGAAGCAAGAGACTTTAGTCTACTCTGTGTATGGTAGTATGGGAGAATTGCTGAAATCCCTTTATTTTCTTTTTTCATTTTCTATTCTGAGCTGTCAGATTTAAATGATTAAGTAATACATCCCCGTACTCCTTTTTCTAAAGAAATGCACTCGCTTTTAGAGGATGCATTAAATAACTACTGGGTGATGAGGATGGATGATTTTTACACTACACACAATATAAAGTCAATGAGGCTTAGGCAAAATTACCAGAAAAAAAGTTGGATTCCCAACAACTCATGTGGAAGACGGTTCTGATGCAGTAAATGCAGACTGCAGCTGAGAAGGGAGCAGAGGCTGGAGGGTGGTCTGATCCAGTTCAGCAGAGCTCCAGTGGTCTTCCAGCACTCCTGTGGGCCCAGGGTTACTACAGATGTAGGTCACCAAAGTTCTCTGTGCTCCATAGTCAAGTTTTGACTCATCAGTGTGCCTTAGGTTCCTTAGGAAGCTTGGGTTTCAGTATTTCTGTGCTACAGGTTTCCATCTTCTAAACTGAGATAACAGTACTGATGTCAAGATAAATGTTTTTGAAACTCCAGGGTATTCAGGGAGGTCCTGTAATGCTGACAATAAAAGCGGGGTTTATTTCTTTATAAACCTCAAATAATTTGCGGTAATTGCTGCCTTTTTGAATTATTACCTGTAGTCTATTCCCACCTCATGTCAGCAAATCTGTTGTCTGCTCTTGGTAAAATCGCAAAGAGTACAGTTGCCCAGCTTACTGGTTGAGTGGAGAAAACTCTCCCAAATTTCTTTCTCCCTTCTTGGAGACAGGACATTAAGAAAGAGAGTAATTTCCTCTGCTTACTCTGATTCCTCCCAAACCAGTACAGTCTGTGACATACCAGGAGAATGGGAAGCAGCACCTCAGCATGAGCTCCATACATGACAGTCTGTGGACAGACACTGGCAATTAGTATTAATCTGATTTTCACTTACCCAATTAACCTCTCTAGCCAACAAAATAAAATAAATGAGAAAGGGCCACTAGTAATGCTACAAGAGATTAAAGTAGATGGGTAAGTAAACCCAGTAAAGTAGGCTAATTTGCAATGAAGGGATTAGAGTGGTTTGTAATATTACAGTACTCTGTCTTTGATCACTTAATATCTTCTGCTTCAGAATCCTAAATCCCAGGAACCTGTTACACTGGATTTTCTAGATGCTGAATTGGAAAATGATATTAAAGTTGAGGTAAGATTACCTGGTTTCATAGTGCATGTTGCTGCTAGTATTTCACCATATAATAACTATAAAGCAATAAATGTTCTAGATTTTGAATGGGAATCTATTTCAATATAAAGCTGAATTTTAAATTTGTAAAGTTGATTACTTTATATTTATTTATTTATATTTAGGCATATTAAATCCCGGCATTATTTTTAGGCAAGGGCAATGCATTATATCCTTCTCATTTTGAAAACCACCCAGAATGCTACTTAAATTCTTCTTCATGAAGTAACAATTCCTGGGAAGGAAGCCAGAATTTTTTTTCAAAACAGAACACTTTTTAATAGAATATTAAAATACTACCTGAAATATTTTAAAACTATTTCCCTATTTATTAATACAAGATTGTTCCTGTGGCAAGAAAGTGAACTGAGAAGCAAAGTGTAAGCAACAAATTAATTCTTCTGTATATTTCTCAGTATATTACTGATTTTGTAATATATTCAGAAATGATATCTTTTTAAAATAATTATTTAGGTTTCTGAAATCAAGTGAAAGGCTTTTAAACATTTTACATATTTTTTTTCAATGGAATTGTTCTTTTATAATGAGAATAATCAGCCTGCCTTGATATCTGTTTAATTCTGCCTTAAGTTTCTTTGAAATGGCTGCTTTGGAGGAGAGTTACTCTCCAACTGGTACAAAAGTGTTCCTGTGAATCAGTGCTACTCCCTGAGTCACACCTGAATCTCCCAGATGTGCTGGGAGGCACAAGAAATGCTAGACAAAACTCCTTTTCATGCACACAGAATTCACTCTCTCTCTGCCAGTGCTCAGCATCAAGGATACTTATGGCATGGTTTTGCAATGCAAAGTATACCAGAATTTTTTTGCTTCATAACTCTACCAATTCAATATATATTTCGATTAAAAAACTTCAAATTGGAAAAATCTGAAAATTGAAAACAAAACCTTTTTTAAGAGTTCTGACTTCTATTTGCATTAGCATTTTTTCTGTTTTTAATAAATATTTTCATTGCTTGAATGATTATTCATGTTACTTGCAACACCTACATTTTTTCTTTTTATTTTTTATTTCACTTTTTCCTTTTCTTCCTTGCCAATAGATTCGGAAAAAAATGATAGATGGAGAAAGTGGAGAAAAAACATTTGAAACACTGGTCAAGTCCCAAGATGAGGTAAGATAGGAACCCAAAGAGCTACATTTACAGGAATAAACCAAACCAGAAAATTAATGTGAATTGGTGAAATGCTGGTATGTTCATTTTGTAATGACAATTTGTACCATTTTTCCCTCTAGATTTGCTAGTTTTACTGGCTTATAGTAAAAAAGAAAAATATGTACTTAGGAAAAAAAATGTTTTGTTTCTTGGTTTCTTTGGTGCATCATTAATCAGGCAGTTGTTGATGAGGTCTTACACTCTTCAACAGGAAATGGACCCAGCCTACTTCTGTGCATGAATTCCAAAACAAAGTGCTTAATTTGCTTGCAGAGATGTGTGAGGATGGGTTTGGTAGTTTATATTGTGGTTGAATAGGAAGAAAGTTGTGAGAAAAAATAATAAAGTAATATTTTTATGCCATAAATGAAGACTCTTTGGAATAAGCAAATTCATCTTACAGTTATATTATGTAGTTTCTGAACAGCTTGTTGAGTTCTTTATTTTCTTGTCCAAAATATTTATTCCTGATAAACATTGCTACTGTTTTTTCTAATAAGCAGACATGTTTCCTAGCAATAGGAAACACTCAAATTTTATATGGGTCATTACATGAGTGCTCTACTTCTTGAGGACCTCAGTGAGAAGAAATCACGACTGGTGTGCTGCAGGAGCAGTTCTGGCCAGAGCATGCCCCACAGTTACTGTTCTACAACAGCTTTTTGAAACACTTTTGCTCTGAACATAAGTCAGTTTGAAGATACCTAATTTGATGACTTAGCAGACACTACACAACCCAGATAATATATAAACTCACTGTACAATACTTACAAGAATTGCTTGCAGTTAATTCATACTGGCTTTCCCCTCTTCCCTTTTTTTTCTAGAGACCTGTATCAGCAGTGCCCTTGCCTCCTTTACTGTTTCATGTTTTCTCACAGTAAAATGCTAAAACCGAGCTTCACAATACTACTTTACAATCTCTGGGTAAATACTGCTGTAAAAAAAAAAAAAAAAAAAGAAAAGTAGTTTCTCCTGAATGGTCCCACTGTTGGAGAATGGTGTAAAAATAGGTGTTTTCTGGGGCAGAGAGGCTAAGCCCCAGTGGATGCCACTTCTGCCCCTCTCCTGTGTTTGTGATGATGCTGTTCAGATTGCCAGGAGTCTCTTCCCTTAAGGGAAACCGGGTCATTCCTGACCCACTTGTCAGAGAGTCCAGAATCCTGCTGGCATCTGAGTGGAGGATAAACTGCTCCTGAAGGACGAGACTCCATGCTGGGACATTTTCAGATTTATGTTGTTTTGTTTAAGTGGAGCCTTTCCAGGTCTGTGGGTGAAAAAGGCTCTGTGTACGTGGTTAGAAGAGGGAGGGTTAGAAGGTCACAAAAATACAATAACACAATTAGGGTTGTACAAGAAATTGCATTCATGGCAAGAGGTGAAGAAGTTTCAGGCTGTTTTTACATTTCTCAGGCTCTGTGCTACAAAAGACCTGAAAGAGTTAGTCCTGCATTCTTTGCCCAAAGAAAGACGGAGGGAAGAATTGCGAATGCTGAAGTCAGTTACAGTATCTGGGCAGGAGGGAGGATGGAACATCCCTGGGTGCATGAGAATGTGCCAGTTACACACGGCCCAGACCACAATCTGGGTTGGAATAAAACATCCCAAGCCTTTGATCCCTGATGTTTCAATGCCAATGAAATTAATTTTCCTCACCTTCCCTTGCACCATGGCCTGAGATTTCTTCCTCTACCCAGACCTCTCTGAGAGAAGAAAGGAGCAGCCAGAGCTGGCTGGCTATGATGACTGCTCCTAGCCATTGCACCCTCCCAGCTCCAGGCTGCTAGAACCAGAAAAAAGCTGCTTTAAACCACGGGCCATGCATGAGCCATGTATCACTTAGCACTTGATAGCTTCATATATTTTCTTATAAAAAGGGCTGATGTGGTCGGTTGCTCTGAACTGACATTTTCAGTCTTTGGGCTTAAAATTTATGTTCTTTTTGTTTTGCTTTTTGGTTTAAGTTTGCATCGCTTTCCTTTCGTGTTGCAGCTGGCCCCAGCAGTGTCTTGGGAGATGACTTCATACTACAGCATAGAGACTGGACTTGTAGCAAATGTGGGTGGGGTGCACTGGAGTCTCCCAAGGCCTCAGGGGCTTTCCAAGTAACAGAGGAGATGCCATAGGAACAAAAGCATTGCCACACTTGGCAGCCGGGGTGGGCAGCAGTGAAAACTGAAGGGTCACAGAAGCTGCAGTTCCATGTGAGAGTTGTTTGGCAGTGATCAGCTGGGGAGGAGATGGGCTCAGCCCGCCCACAGAGGAGCAGGCAGAGGGGAATGGGAGCTGAGGTGGGAGGATGTGTTACCTGCTGGCTGATCTTTGAAGGGACCTTTCAGACAGCTTGCTGGTGGCAACAGGATTTGATTACAGCCCAGTTCTCTTCCCTCCCCTCTCACCTTGGGCACTGGTTTTCTCTTGTGGAGGTACATGTGTGACCCATGACACTGTGCCTGGTTTGGAGGGACTGCCAGCACTAGGTTCAAGTGGCTAGTTTTAGCCTGAAGTACACATTAAGTATAAATAGGCTTCGATAGGAATCTCTTCAACCATCTTTTTACCTTAAATATAAAATATATCAGGGTACTAGACACTGTTATATTTATCTTTTTTCTGTTTTTATCTTTTTTTATTTTCTTTCCAAAATTACTATTAAATTATTTATAGTGTCATGCTTGACTGAAAAGCAGCAGCCAGGTAATGAGAAGGTTTCAGTTTAATAATGTCAATATAAGTCATCTCTTTTCCACAGCCATGGTCATTTTTTACTATCCTTTTACCATAGGGAAAGAAAGAACCTAGAGATATACCTGTGGTACCTTCACCAATGTTTGTGATGTTGCAGTGCAACAGATATACAGTCTTCATTGCTGACATACTTACAAAAATTTGATTGTAAAGTAATAATATATGGCAGCTGGCATATTCTTATAGTTTTCAAAGTGGAAAACTGAGTAAAACTATGTCAGGCAGGTGTATCCATGATTAAATCTGTGGGGAACTGTGGGACTGTGCCTATCATGCTATTTTTCATACCACAAGAAAACAAATGGTAAAGATTATCCTAATGTATGAAGTTATTTAAAAGGAAACATTTATTTCAATGTTAATTTTTTTCCCAAAATTCAAAATGTTCTTAATGAGATTAAAAACACATGTTAAGTTTAGCAGGGGGTGTCTATACAATCAGAATTACCAGACTATGCCTGTAGTTATGATTCAAATTTAAATGCATTAAGACAGTTGTGCTGTGACCTGAAAGGACAGGTTCTGGGTACTTTTATTTTTAAAGACTTACCTACAAAGTCTTTGTGTAACTAAAGGGTTTTTTTCATCTTTTTGTAGTTTAACTGCAAAATTATTCATAAAAGAGAAAGCATTTTTTATCAAATTTAAATCACATAAATTAAGGTTTGCATAGGTCTGGCTAATGTGAAAATTGCAGGTCAGGTTTGCCTGATTTTATTTAAATTTAAATTTTGCTAATGTTCAATAAAAATTATAAAGTTGATTCATTTGTAAAATATTTAAGGAAAGGAGTGGCAGCTCAACCCATTATTTTAGCAAAATAATAAACAGAAATCTGTCAGATTTGTACTCGATTTTACACAGTATTTCTCAAAGAAAGGTCACAATTGTTGAAACTCCTTAGCTTAATAATTTAATTTTTCACCAATATCTCTTTGTAGAGGTATATTGATAAAGGAAACAGAACATATACATGGACTGCTGTGAATGGCACTGACTACAGGTAACTAATTTCTGTTCACTGATTTCCTTTGTTTATTTAACTATCCTTTTGTTTAACTTTGGTTAATATTTTTAGCATTACACTTTCTATACTACCTAAGGCGGCACTGTGTATATTCAAATTCATTTAAGCACACAACATTTTAACATTCTTTAACGTTATCCAAAACAAGTAAAGGTTTTCCAAGTCTCAGGAAAGTTAAACTACTCTAGTTCAAAACTACATGGTATAAATATTGAGTCAAATTTTGACCAAAATGCTGTTTCTGTTATGGTGAATTACAGTAGTCCTCAGCCAAGTTGGATCCCAATTTCTGTTGTCTTCTGCACAGGTGTACAGTCACTGAGAATGCAAGTATTAATTTGAGTGTAAAACCAAACCAGTCAGTTTTAACAATGGAACATAAACTTAGGATCTTCTATTCACTATCCCATTTTTCTCTTGAACTGCCTCCATATTCAGTAAGAAGAGGAAGTTTTTATCAGAATGCCATCTAGCAATCACTAGAGAAATACATTTAATTTACATGACTTCTTAATTCTGTCTGAGCTTCCTGGCATGAGATATAGCAATAAATCCTCAGAGTACCCTTACAGAAAACCTATTAAACATAAAATTATAGATTTTAATTAGCAATTTCTGCTAGCAGTAACTGTTAATGACAGGTAAACTGCCACTGATTTCCCTAGAGGAGAATTGGTAGAAGGCTATCACTAAATATTCAGTGATCTCGCTTATATTCTGTGTAAATTGCAAATGTGTCATTAAAGGTCAGCTCATTTATGGCTCAACTGTACAACATTTTTAATGTTAATTTCTGCAGCTCTTCATTAGGAACTGTTGCAGTACTGCATGAATGAAATCCAAGTGTAAAAATTAAGGATGCTATTTGGGAGTTGATGATACCTATTTAATGATTATTCACACCTCTTGTCCTTTACATACATTTTTAGAACTGAACCCTTCTACGTATGTGTAGAATTTAGCTGCAAAAAGAATTCCTACATATATTGAACAAAAATAAGTATAATATAAAGGGAAATGTTGCAAATGTTCTGCAAATCTTAAAATATTATTGCACAATCACGTTCAATAGTTGTTAGTGGTGACTGCATGATTAAATAAAATATTTTTTGGATCCTGAAGCTAATGTGAATGCAAGTATTACCAGATGCATTTCCTGCAGAATATTGATCATTGTTTTATTAGTGAGAGTCTCTCATTATATGATGTCTGCAAATCAGCACAGTACTGAGTGATATTTTTGCAGTGATCACCATGACATGTTATATTGGGATGTTAAATGTGTCAGAGAAAGATACAAAAATCATGTATTTTTTAAATTTGCAATTATTTGGAAATTCCTTGCTCATCTGCTAAAAAGTGCATTTGTGTTTAAAAGTGTAAATAAGAATTGAAATTAAAAAAGGGACTCTCAGGATTGGCATAAACGTACTTTTGTTTATTACTATGTGTGAGGCTGGTATATCGCTGTGTGCCTGCCTCATCTTGTGGCAACCCAAATCCCAAATTGTTAATTACTTTCAAAACACAGAGAAGCTGAAACTGGAAAACTGCTGCAAATAACATAATTGCTTTACTCATCTCATTTCTGTTGCAGTTTGGCACTGGTGTTACCATCATACAGCTTTTATTATATTAAAGCCAAAATAGATGAACCAATAACTCAAGCCAGATGTAAGTACTGTAAAGATTCCCTGGTTTTGTCTGGTATTGCCAAGTCTCAGATTCACTTAAAAAGCAATGTTTGAAATTCATAAATTTTGTGGAATCCACTGATGTTACCATGATGTACCCAAAATCTTCAGCAATGATTCTAACCCGTTGTAACACCTGAGGTGCAAGAAATATTCTATAAAAATAGAATATGTGCAGAACCTGTCAGTTCCACTGACAATCCCTACCCCTTGCTCTGTGCCTATAGAATCATTGTTTTGAGTATCCTCTATTGCTGTCATTTTAAGGGTCTGGATACTATTTTTTTCATTCTACTAGCAAAATATAGTGATATAGACTATAAGAGTAAAGCTTGCTTTATTTTAGAGCAGTGTGAAAGCCCTGTTTGGTTTGGGTTGCAGTTAGGTTTTTATTTTGCATTTTACAAATCGTTTTAGTGGATGTTTGCATCATATTTTTAGATTTGACTGATTTCAAACCATTTATAGATTCTGAAGTGATAGTTGGAAATTGTACTTGTCAGTATTCAAAGGGTTTTTGTTTATTAGGTGTAGCTTAACTGTAGTCTAGGTAGTACACAAAATCGAACCAATCACAGCCTTTTAACTTTAATCAAGGGTTATGATAAATTTAGGACAAGTATGCAGTTAAATAGAAAGTTCAAAAAACACAAAAAAACCTCAGAGAGGCATAGATATTGTAAGTTTAGAGAAAACTTGGTTGGCACTACATCACTGTCTTCTACCATTGCTCCCGCTTATGAAGAATATCAACTTTTAATAATCAGTGATTTATTTTGCAAGTTTTTCCAGTACTGAGTACATTAAAATTAAATTTTTAAGCAGGGACTATGATTCTCTTATATGCACTTACATCAATTAAACCTGCAAAACAGACCCTTGAAGTAGCCACAGTGTATAGAAGGTACTGAGAAATAACTGACAAGAACCTATTTTTCAGTCTTCAGAGATGTTTGTCTTTTTTTTTCCAGACTACAGCTGTATGTAAATTGAACCTTTGAATCTATGTACAATATTTTTATTCAAGGGGCTGTTTGAATAAAATATTGGTTTGTGACCCCTTGTGCTTTACCCTGTTTTTTTTCTGTTTCCCTGCTTTCTCTTTCTGATGGATAGTGAGACCTAAAATGGGCAAGTATATTCTTGTTGCTCAATTTCCTTCTGTTTACTGCAGTTTATATTTTTCACTTATATTTCTATTCCTACTGGATATTCTCCTCTGTATTCCTCATCTCAAGATTTTCATCATTGTCATTGGGTACCATAGCAATAGAAGGGGAAAAACAAAAGTGAAGTATTCTATTTTTTTCATGCACATTTCAATATGTTGTTAATCTCTAATCCTTCTTTGTCTGGTCCTATCAGTGTTCAGTGATACCAGCTATTTAAGCAAATTTTTTTTTTCAGTAGGATTTACAATGATTCTACCATGACTGAGTTTTTTAAACTTTATTGCAGAAAGTATTAGGAATATTTTTCTTAATGTTCTAACAACTCAGCATCACAAATATTTATTTGTATCACAGTTTACTTCTAGTGAAAATCTCATTTGTTTTCATGTTGCTATGCTAATTAAATGTCTTCCTTAAATAAAGTGTTAGATATTATCTTACTGTTGCCAGTTGTATGTTGTCTATAATAATCAAGTAATTTCTTCCTATCTTGGAAAATATTGAGAAGCATAGACTTCCTTAGGGGGAAAAGTGTCTCAAACATTCCTTTCTAAATTCATGGATGCATGCAAAAGATATCCAAATAGTCTGAGAAGAGGAATGATGGTAAAAATTCCAATTTACCTATTTGGTGTTTACTCTGCATCTTTTTAGTTTCAGAGTCACTGAAGCTTGATGATTTTGATGAAGCTGGCTATACATTTTTAGCACCAAGGTTGGTTGATTTCCCAGTAATGTGTTATTTCAGCATCTGATCTGATTATTGGCACATGGAAAATACCGATTTCACCAATAAAGCTTCATTTGGTAAAAAATTATCAATCTTTTTTCAAGCTGGAATGTAAATAGCATCTTCAGGCTCTGATTTCTGCTCATATGAGTCAGAGAGCTCTAAAAACTGATATAGATATTTTTTTGGAAAACTTATTCACATCTGGGCATTTCTTGTGGTTCTGACTTCTAAGATTTTACAACTATTTTTAAAAAAGGTTTCATAATACTTATCACAACATGTTTCCCAACTTCAACACAAAGGGTTTCAAAGCTCTCTATTACTTAATTATTATTTAATTTTCAATTAATTGAACCTAAAAATCATTGAAAATTTATTAATTTCATTAGTTCTCTGAGATTTTTTTTATGAGAAATTCTGCAGTTCTTCTTTCGTTTTAAAATTATGTTCGCAAGGGAAACCTAGTATGATAAAAACTTCGTAAAATTTAAGTTACTCTAAACGATATTTGTGATAAATAAAGGAAATGCTGTACAGCTAAGATCAATTGAGAATTGTTGCAGTCTTTTTTTACCTGATAAAGTTCTGTAGACTTTTAAATTTCAATTAATAGATAGATTTCAATTAATAGATTGATTTATGTAAAGTCTTCTATCTTTAAATGTATCCTAGCTTAACTATTTAATTTTTCTGAGACTGAAGCTTTTGAGAATAAATTGTACCAATTAGCAGCTTCCAGCAAGTCTCTGCTGTCCTACATGAACAAAATCTGTTTGATATGTAATTCTGCTTAAAAAAGTAAGGTAAAATGTGCCTGTGGTATTTCTGTATTATGGTAAGGTAAATAAGTAAAGGGTAGTAAGATATCTTAGTCATATGAAACACTTGAACAGAATTTGTGTAAAACTAATTAATTTAACAGCCTGTTTTAAAAGGAGGGCCCCTGCTTCTCTGCTGAATTCTCTTTATATTTTAATTAAAGTTGTTTCATGCCACTCATCATATAATATTTGCCTCCAAAATTCCCAGTGACTTTTGCTTGTTTGCATTCAGTGAATTGCCCAATGATATATTGCTTCATTACATTATGTAAGGGACAGGAGTTTACTGTTTATCTTTTTTGCATATGTAAAAACAAAGAGTGTTTATATGTTCATGTCATTTGTACCCTAATAAAATTGCATTCAAAATTTCTCAGAGGATAGCACCTTAACCTGTAAATGTGGACTTAGCTGATCATGGGGTGACTGTGTTTCACTAGCAGTCCAGGTACTTTTACACTTTAACCCAGGAGCAATTTAAATTTAAACTGGGCATATTTTTAGTGTACAGACTATGATCTCCTAACATGTCCTACACTACTCCTCATTTTTTTTTTTCTGGGAATCTGTGTCCTATTTCATGCATTCTTAACAAATGCTTAGGCAGGAGTTTGAACACCTTATTTCCTGCAGATGTCTGAAATAATTGATATGGTAATCATTAAATACTGATCATGGCAGCCAATTGACACAGTAGTACCAGCTACTTCATAGTAGTTGTACAATCCTGCTTGAAATTCTAAATTGTTTGCTTTAGTATCACATGAAAAAAAATATTAGAAGACTGATGTTTTGTTGTTTTTCAGAGAATACTGTAGCGATGTAAAAAAATCAGAAAACAACACTGAATTTCTATTAAATTTCAATGAATTTATTGACAGAAATACTCCAAGCAGTACATCATGTAAGTACACTTCTACCTCACTGAAATTTTTCCTTAGGAAAACACCTTCTCATGGATGAGAGCTCATGCTCAAATTTTGTGGGTTTTTTTGGTTTGTTTGGAGGGTTTTTTTGGTTTTTTTTTTCTTTGTTTGTTTGTTTGTTTTTGTTTTGGGGTGGTTGTTTGTTTTTTGGGTTTTTTGTGTGTTTTTGTTTGTTTTTGTCTGTAGAAATGTATCTATGTTGGGATTTTCTATACAAGGTAGAGGGTGTAAAATTAGTTTTCAAGTTTCTGGCTTTATTTAAGAAAGTTTGTAAGGCATTAAGCATCCCGTGTTTTCCATTACTCCTCTCAGCATTTTGCTCAAGCATCAAATAACTACTGGTTCATTTTAATACACTCTAAATATTTTTGAGTTTATATTTTCTCACTTGAGCATAGCAGCCAAAGTAAGTCTGAAATAGACTCAAAATCTTGTAATGAAATCTTCAACCTGCTTTCTTGTCATTTTATTCCAAAATAAGTAAAGAAAATAAGTTCAAGACCAAAATAAGCAATAACCAGCATAAAAGATAAGGAAATTATTTTGCTGGTTCACAAATTGGTTAAAAAGATCTCACTTGGTCTTGAATAGCTTAAGACCACACAGATCCATGTAACTGCTGCAGTGGTGGGCACAGGGCTTTGGGAAGGGATTAATTCATATTTTGAGATTGGGCCGTAATAGAATAAATGAAGAGTTATTACCATCAGTAAGGTGTTAAAACCTTGTTCTCAAGAAAAAAATCCGTGTTTGGATTTGGTTTGGTATATACACATCTGTAAATCCTTATTAATAATTTAGAAATACTTGGAATAACATCATTTTTGTCTTGCTTTCCTCAAGTCTTTTTGACGTGTTGCTGTCAGGGATAACTGATCAATTCAGAAAAAATCTCTGCTAGGATGTAACTGAAGGAATGTCCACTTAGATACGATATTTTTTCATAAAAGGATATGTTTGTGTGTCTGTATGGGTGTTAGGTGTTCTTTTAATGGAGTGATCTTATTAATTTACACATTGCTGTCTGACTGACTGAAATTCTCCTGGAATAACTTGATTCTGTCTTGGAAATTAAAACATTCACCTCCAGTGATTAAAGCAATTAATAATAACTTAATAAAATTTAATAAAAAATGAAAATTGTCATGTAATATTCTCTGTAAGCAAATATTGATGACACATTTACTGATGTTGTAGTACACAGTAGTGCTTAGTAAGTAAGTACTCCAAAATGTTTTCTATTTATTGCTGTATTTCAGTTTGGAATATGCAGAGATTTTTTTTCTTTATTTGCTAATAATTAAGTTACTTTAAGAATAGTCTCCTTAATAAGTAAACAGTGTTAACAAAAGGCCTGAGTGGCTGTAGAAGTTATGTCAGCTAAAAATGCATTTCAAAAGGAATAACATAAAATCCCCACCTGGAAGTAATCCTCAGTACTCTGCTAAAGTGCTACTGAAAAAGATGGTTGAGAAGCACTGACTTCAAACTATCTTTTCAAAGAAATTTAAGCATGGCATCCCCGTATAAGGTACTGATTTAAAATTAGTTTATTTCCCTGTATCCATTTTTAGATGACAAATGTGTTTTATTTAGAGCCTGGGACTTAATTGATCTAAATATATTTATAATGTAGTTTAATTTCATTAGGATTTGTTGTTTCTTTGCATCAACTGAGATAAAAAGTGTTTTAATGAACACATGCTTTAAAAATAGGTTAAAATGCAGTTTTAGGGGCTTTGCAAAGCTGGGGCCTATACACTTATCATATTCCTTATTCCTGTGACACAAAGATAGGGTTTTAGGAGACAAAAAAATGTTTAAGTGAACTGAACAGTGTGAGAGCATCTATTTAAAACTCTAATTACCTGACATAATTTGGAGTTAGGCAGAATTTCTAATATTAACAGCCACAATCTTTGTTGCTGGAGCATCTTGACAACTCAGAATTTCATTTTAGGCTTTTATTGAAACTCCAGCTCATATGGTTTCAGATAACTTACATTTTAACTGTTTTATAGGTAATACTGATATGGTCCTTAGAGTTTTGCTGGATGCAGGATTTACAAATGAACTTGCCCAAAATTATTGGAGTAAACTGTCTCTGTAAGTATTCTTTTTATTGACTGTTATTTTCCTATTCATTTCAGAGTTTGAAAACAGGATTTTATATTTCTGTGTGTATATACAGATATGCAGTTAGTGCAACAGAGAATAGGTATTTATTCACAGTTATGCACTTTAATGGAAACCTGTGACATGGGAATTTGTGAGAATTTCAGTCAGTTTTCATTTTAAATCTTATTTTTATTTACAGCGATGGAGTTGTTGCACAATTTGTTGTTACAGATGGTGGAATTACTAGAGTTTTCCCCAAAAGGTAAGAATTATTACAAAATAGTATATTATGATAATTTTGAAGCCTGAAAGGGTAGACTGTTAAAGAGTGGCTTTATTGAATGAAAAACTACAGTCTCTTAGGGTCTAATTTGCACTGATAGCTGTGAAATTAATGGAATGTCTTGTTTTTCTTCAATTTTACCTGTGCCTATGCTTGAAACTAATCTGTCCCATTATTTTCATTACAGACCCTTGTAATTCAAGTTTCTAATCAGTGTAGAGGAGCAGTAAAAGCAATGCCTTTGTAGTAGCAGTGGGGCTATGCTAATTGCTAATTATTCTGAAGCACTCAATTGTTTGGCAGGCTGCAAATACTGGAAAGTAGTGGGTGATTTTTTGGACAAAAAGGGAATGTGAAATTGGACATACAAGAAACTAGACACACCCCCACAAGAGACTGGGAATAGTGAGGGCACCAGTACAGATCTACTGGTAAATGGCAAATTTATCTGTTTTCTTAGGTTATTCTGTGTTTCCCCAAAATGTGAAAATGGCAATGAATTTTACTCCCCAAGTGAGTTTCTTTCCTATTTTGGGATTATTATTGATATTAAATCTGTTAGGATTAAGATCAAAGCATAGCATGTGCTGTAAAAATTCATTTAGATTTTGTTGTAAGTAGTGCTACAGTTATATTTGTCACAACAAATCTAAAAGTGGTGAGACTAAATTAGAGGTTTTCCAAGAATACTAATTCCTTTTCCCCCTAAGTTTGTTTGTTTAGGGATTTTTCTAATGATTACACCTGTCTTTTAACCAGTGAAAACTGACAGAGCCTGAGGAACATAAGAATGAATCTCACATTTTTTCCAACTGTGAAACATTGAAAGAAAACAACCTGCAGTATAGTTTTAATGATACTCTAAACTGTCTTTTTTTGATCATTATTTCTTTTTTATTTAGGGCAGCAGAAGATTGGTTGGAAAATGCTGAAACTTATGAAATCAGTTTCTATAAAAGGAGTTTAGATAATGACAATTATATTTTCACGGCTCCATACTACAACAGTAAGTCATCACAACTAGTCCAATAAAAGTATATATCATACCAGATGAGGTCACTGACAAAAGATGCAAGCATGACACTTCATAAGGAAAGAAATCTTGTGATAATACCATTATTAAGGGAAAGCTAGGAGGCACTAAACAAGGTCATCATAATTTGTCAACTCCTCTGGTGGCCCTGTGTTCTCAGAATTAACTTAAGTGAAAACATACAGAGTACTGGTGTTCTTTCAGTGTACTGAAACTCCGTTTTACAGAGATACTTTGGCAGAATTATTTTAACAGAAAGTGACATAAAATTGCCCTGTAGACAATAACTCTATCTAGTCTTACAGAGCTCAGTTCTGTATACTGACTCAGTACCCCCAGCACTGGCTTGGGGGACCAGGCATAAGGGTCCAGAGGCCATAACTCTATCCACTGCACCACTACTTGGTTTAAACTTTGCTTTTGAATTTTATTTGCAATTGTGATTATTCACCAAAACCAGTCGGTCTGAGATATTGTGACATTTAAAATCTATATAAGCACGATAGCAAGTGCTTGTTACTGATGTGAGCAACATTAACCTTCTCAAGATTGTTGAAAAGCAGATGCTACCACAAATGACACACTGCTCTCTTAAACATATGAGATCCTTCATTGATGTTATTTCATTATTATTTATTGCATTTTTTCTCAGTAAAATAAAAAGATGGTAATTAACAAAATTCCCTGAAGCCTTTGTTGCTCCTCAAACAGCTCCAGGGACTTTTGACTTGCCTTTTCATACTAAGCAGTGTTGAAAACAGTTTGAAGTCTATCAGAGCAGAAACTGTGCATTAGTGAGTGGTGTCAGTATACCCTGCATTGAAAAATGCACAAACATCAGGATAAAATCTTTGGCTCTGATCCTGGCTTTTGCAGAGCTCTCACATGTGTATGGATATTCATGGCTCTGTTTGCAGAAGAAAAGGCTACAGTAACTTTATGAAGCAGTCAAACATGGAATAAAAAGAAGAAAAGTAAATACAAATATTTCTTAGTCATGCCAGTGTTAGTGATCTAAGCTATCACAGGTGATAAATATGTATCACAGCTGGGTCAGTGCCTTTGGACAAGGTTTTTTTAAAACCATTCTGGTATTTGAATAATAATAATAATAATAGATTTAAATTTCAGAGGAAGAGGCTTTTATGTCACCCTAACTTCTTTTTTTATTGTTTGCTTTTTTTTCCTCTTCTATACTGTCAGAAAGTGGTGCCAATAGCTATGAATCGGGTATTATGGTAAGCAAGGCTGTGGAAATAGAAGTTGATGGGAAGCTTCTGAAGCCAGCAGGTAAGATAGAGTGGTGCTGAAACTTGAAATAATTAAGTTATTTAGTTGTTGCTCAACAGTGAGTTGGAAATTTAATTGAAATTTCAAAGGAACTTCACTTTATAATAACATTATTTTGTCTGGGACAGTTTTAATCTTTCTAGTTTGCATTTAAGTAAGAGTGTTTAATTTTATTGGTTTTGTTGGTTTCATGAACAGTGTTGGTGATTGGACAGTTGAACAAAAATCATATTTTATCCTTCTCCAGTTCAGTGATTTAGATGTCATTATAATTTCCCCCCCCCCCTTTTTTAGGATGATGCAGTTACCTTTTTTTTCCATTCATTTTACTAAGAAAGACTTTCATGTATTTCTTGTTAGTTGTTGGAATAAAAATTGATGCAACCAGCTGGATGGAAAATTTCACAAAAACCACAATCAAGAGCCTGGTAAGCAATTGACCAAGTCTTTTTTGAAATTTATTTGCATTTCTCAAAGCTTCAGATGCAAATAGGTTTACTGTCTCTTTGTGCCAGAGTCACACTGATGCACAGTTGCCAAGTAATTGTGGTATTTAAATCATCCAAATGCACAAAATAAATCTATGTTGAAATAGGCTGTATTTTGTACATGTCTTGCTTTCATAATTATAAAACATGGATAGAGACAAAAAAAAATGACATATAGATAGTAGTAAGATTATGCTGTCACAGTGAATAAAATCTGCAAAATAATTGGTGAATCTGCTTTTATTTAATATCCAGGATGGGTAAGTAGTGAATAGTAAGGATTTATATTGCAACCAATATCACAGCATTTTAGCAGAACTTAATGAAATAGATGCTTAACCATTTCATTCCATACATCTAATGTGTAATGCATCTGAGGTGTAAATAGGAAGGAGGAAAAGTTAAATGGAAGGGAAAATATGGAATGGATAGTGAATTGTGGAAGAAAAGGTGCAAAATGAAGAAACTTACAGAATATAAGCTTCTTGCTGGGTGAGGCAATGTTGCTTGGTTGGTTGTATGTTTAGGGAATCAATCAGAGTCTGGCTGGTTTAGGTATTGGAGCTGTAGTTCAATGGGGAGGCAAATGAATTGCCTAAGTGTCAGAGCAGTTAAGGACAAAAATACAGAAGTGAAAAATGGAAAATAAGATTAATATTTCAGAAAGCATGCTGATGACTCCAGCATCACCTGGTAGTTGTTTTGCTGACGACATAATGCAAGGTCACAGTTGTGTGTACACAGTATGTGTACACATACTGCAAGAACATGAGAAACACCTGTTAGGAATCAAAGCCATAAAAGCCAGCTGGGTTGATGGGCTTCCTTTATCACATAGGATTCCCATGCCTTGAAGCTTTTCATGGTCAAGAAAGATACTTCTGAAGGTTTTCCTTCCAAACTTCAAACACATGGAAACATTCCTATTCTTTCTGTATTACTTTATGTTCACAACACTGACACCCTGACAAGTCCTCCAAACTGTTTATCTATATTGAGCATGCTTGTAAATGGAGTTGTATCAGAGTCTTTGGGAAAGGCAATCAAGATTGTGCAATTCATAATTACTGAATACAGGTTGTTCAGAGAGATATTTCTGATAAATGATACATAATCAAAATTAATTTAAATTTATATAGATATTGAAAACAGAATCTTTTGTTCTTGTCTTGAATGATTAATAAAACCGCAAAATACTGTTTATTTTGTAACATTTTTGTGAAGATTACCATCCTTCTATTTTTTAGTGCAACAGTGAAATCTGTGGCTGTGAAAGAAATAGCATGGTAAGAAAATGTTCAGTTTATTAATATCTGGCAGAATATTGAAATTCACTCATTCTGTTCAGATCTATCTAAGACAGATTCTGTCTCTATTATTTGAGTGTTAATTTTACAGAAAACAGAGTTTAGTTGTTTGTGTCTTGAGAAAGATGAAGGTTAAGAGGGAAAGGGGGAAGAGGGCATGAAATCAGGAGGAGTGATTATAGTGATGAAGTTGTGAGAACAAGTGTAAAGAAAGATATACAGGAAAAGAAATAGAGAATAATGTGAAGAAAAATGCAATTAAAATATAACAGTAATTTGCAAAACAAGAGACAAATCCTGAGGAGAAAAAAAGAATAATTTTTAAAATTCTAAAACAAAAAAGTACCTCAGAAAAGGGTAAGTGCAAATTTAGGACCAGAGTCCATAATGTGCCTTTCCATAGTCGTTGGTTCCCAGCATATCCAGGATTTGGGGACCCCATAGTTCTGCAGGCACTCAGGAGACCACAGATCCAGGGACTGTCACCATATCAGGTTCTGCCACGTGCTTAAAAGCTTTCCTGTGCTCAGCTCTTCTGAGTTCTTTTGAGGAATGTGAAGGTCATTAAATGCAGGAATTACAGCAGAAAGGGTACTGTGGGGAGTTGTCTATTTGACCTCACTGCTATCTCTCCAGTCTCGCTGCAAGGATCTTTTACAAAGTGCAAAGCATATGGAGTCAGTGGGTTTCCCATTCCTGCACCTGACACCTGGAATAATCCCACTACAGTCCTTGGCGAGTGAAAATAATCATGCCTAGCAAGCTGGGAGCCTGCCCTTAAGATTTTCACCATTGAAAGCTGCAAATGGAAAAGTACTTTAAACATGGCTGAAGTACATGAGAAGTTGTAGCCCCTTATTATGAACTGAGTTCCAATTATAATCAGATTTAATAAGAATATAGCACTCTTGGAACTAACAAAGTATTGAGCAAATAAGAATTTGCAAAACAACTTTTATGAAATTAAGCCACAAATAAGCCTTTGATCTGTTCAAACTTTTATTATACTGATAATGCTAATTATTATAACTTAAAATTGGCCCTTGGCTATGGGTTTGTGATTTGAAGATACTTCTGATGTCTTGAAAAAAAAAGTAGTTTCTTACAGAATGTTCTATTGACAAATCTTTCCTGTAAAACATATTTCACTTTCTTGCAATAGCATGTGGACTGTGTTATCCTTGATGATGGTGGATTTCTTTTGATGTCCAATCGAGATGAATATACACAACAGGTATGTATGTTCTTTAAGAACAGGACATGAAAACCAATAGGAAGAAGTTTAAAGAGAAAGAAAAGTATTTAACTCTCAACTTACTCTAAAGATAATGTTTCTGTATCACAAAAATATTACTGGATCAGAAATTCTATGGTGTTTGCTAGTCTTTTTTAGTTATCTTTATAGATGAAGACACCAAGTTTGGTACTAAGTTGCAATCTTTGTGCTTTGCCATTAGGCTGGTAGGCTGCCAGTGAGCTTAAGATGGTGAGGACAAGCAGTATGTTATCCACACACTTTCTTTCTCATTCTCTTGTTGATCTTCCCCAGGCAGGGTCTCACTGATACTGCATTTAACAGTTACTGTCTAACTGGGGAATTTAGAACTGCACACCTTGTTATGAGAAAAACACTTGGAAATGTTTTACTCTACTCTCTGTATTGCCCCCCACCAGATTGGAAGATTTTTTGGTGAAATTGATCCTGGCCTGATGCGAAACCTGATTAACATGTCCCTGTATGCCTTTAACAAGTCCTATGACTATCAGTCAGTCTGTGATCCCGAAGAAGAACCAAAGCAGGGAGCTGGACTTCGTTCTGCTTATGTGGTCAGTAGTCCCATGTGCAGTGGTTGACAATCCATTGAAAATCTGCACGTGTTTATGCAAATAAAATAAAATACAATACCCTCTTTTATTTTTTTTTTTTTTTTTCCAGCCTACGATAACAGATATTTTGCAACTTGGATGGTGGGCTTCAGCAGCAGCCTGGTGAGTATGAGTGTGTAGGAAATATCTATATCCAAACTATAACTATTCAGTGGGTTTAAACTATTTCTTTGGATTTTTTCCCTCCATAAAAGTTCTCTGGATCCTTTGTTTCTGCAGTTTCTCATAATGAAAATTCTTAGCTATGTCTCCAAACATGACTGTTTTATCAACAGTTCAATTCAAAACTGCTCTTGCCCAGTTTTGTGATTGTATGTTTTGACTGCAAAGTCAGCTTCAGGAAGCAGAGTTTGGATTAATGGTCTAAGTGTGATGGGTAGTTGCAAAGCCTATATTATCACATTTTGAATTATTGGTCACTTGGTTCCCTATTTCAGAATATAATTTTTGCCTTTTTCTAGCAAGAAAATCAATGTTTGCTTTTCAGTGAATCATTTGACAAAGCACATTGATTAAGTTTGGATTGGAAGAGATCTTTAAAGGTCATCCAGTCCAATTTCACCTACAATGAGCAGGCACATCTTCAGCTAGATCAGGTTGCTCAGAGCCCCATCCTCCTGACTTTGAATGTCAGTTCCCAGAGATGAGACATCTCCCTCTCTCTGGGCAACCTGTGCCGCTGTTTCACCATCCTCATTGTAAAAATATCTTCCTTGTATCTAGTCTGCATCTTCCCTCTTCTAGTTTTAAACTATCATCCCTTGTCCTGTTGGAACAGGCCCTACTATAAAGTTTGTCCTCATCTTCCTTAAAAGCCCTCTGTAAGTACTGAAAGGCCACAATAAGGTCTCCTGGGAGCCTCCTTTTATTCAGACTGAACCCCAGCTCTTTCAGCCTTTCCTTATAGCAGAAGTGTTCCATTCATCTGATCATTTTTGTGGCCTTTGTCTCAACTCACTTACAGGCCCATGTTTTTCTGTGCTGAGGACTCCAGAGCTGACACAGTACTCGTGGGGAATATTTTACCTTTTTCAGAGCCATGCTGATAGACACTCATGTCAGTTACTTCCCTCAGCCCCACACTGGGATAAGTAATTGCCATTGATATGGTGTGAATTGCAGCCTTGGAGACTGGTCCTTTCTAAAGCTTCATGATGCTTTTTTTTTTTTTTTCCTAATAATAATTACCAAACTGGAATAAATTACCTCCTTTACAAAGTTACGAGTTAAAATACGTAGCAGCTGAAAAACCGTTTAGTAATTTTCTCACAGAAGCATTATGAAGACTATGAGTTGTTTTTTATTGTTGGTTACATTTAGTTAACAGGAAGAGAAATAATCTTGGTTTTTTTGGACAACAGCAAAGCAAGCCTCAAAAATTGAAGATGGGCAATAATCCAGAAGAGAAACTTGAGTTCTTTTCAAACAGAGAAACTTCCGTTTATCAGTGTTCAAATCAGACTCAGCAGTCTGGTCTCAATTTAGACCTGAGGTTTACTTTGTGTGATGTTTAACTTGAAAGCACAACATTAAAGTATTTTACAATGGCCATGTTTTTAATGGAATCTAGGTCAGAACCAGGCAGAGAAGGCCATTAAGCAAGCAAAGTGAAAAGGGATGACCAAAAAATGGATTCAGTGAGGCACCTGGCAAAAGCAAGTACAGGGAAATAAGAGAAACCAGGTTATTAAAGAAAGCTATAGTCTTTCAGGCAAAAAATGTGAGATGAAGGTGTGAGCGATCATTTTCAAAATTTATATGGGAGACATCAGCATTTGGTTAAGAGAGTACATATCATTTCTCCTTCATGCTCCTTTAAGTCAGGAGATTTAGGCGTTTTCCCAGGCTGCCTTTTTTGTTCAGTTCCCTGTAAATTCTGAGGTAAGCCATTATAAGGGATTACTATTTTCTGTCAGCAAATTGAACTCCTTCAGGAAATGCCATGGGGAAGGTGTACTCAGTCTGTTTACACAGGAATCACTCTAGGAAAAAACTTTGAGGTTGAATGAAGTTTTACAGTCCCTTCTCTCTGCAGAAGAAGTGTTAGAACAGGATGAGATGAGATGAGATGAGATGAGATGAGATGAGATGAGATTGCCTCATATTTGTGAGTAGAAGCAAGCCTAAAACTTGATAACTGAAAAATACAACTTAGGAAGGTTAAGGAGAAGCAGGGTGGCAGAGAATATACCTGTTGCAGTTCCTGTTTTGACAGGCTAGTAGAGGAGAAAGAGTCTGTAAGTGTGGCAAGCTAGTACCTACTTTAAGTAAATAAAATTGGAAAAAAATCCATCATCAGTGAAGAAAAAAAATTAATGGAGCTCTTTAAGCTTAAGTATTTTGGCAGCATATAGGAAGAAAATGTAGTCCATACCTCAAGAGCAAGAATAGAGATGATTTTAAAAGTTAATTGTTACAATAGTGGTTTTTTTAATATGATATTCCAGTATTGATCTGATTCAGGAACATTTTCCCTGAGCGTGTTAAAAAGGAGTTCCAGTTGGTTTGAGTTGTGGAGAAACACCAAGATGCCTCTTCCACCTCCCACAGAGGTATAAATGGAGGGCATGGATCATGTGATAACATTTCCCTTATGTGAGTTGTGGGCACACAGCAAATCTGAACAGTAGAATAAAAGTTTAGTGTGAAAGACCAGTGAGAAAACCAGAGTCAAACTGGAAGATTTAAAGAAACACAGCTTTGATAACTGGAAAAAGCATAAAAAAATTATTGTTAATAACATATATTTGAGTAGTTTTTAGGAATCCATTAAAATAAAAAGAAGAAAATGAGCCTTTAAAAATAAATATTTTGTCTTTCTGTGTCCAGGTCTATCTTACAGCAGCTGTTTTTGAGCTTGACTTTTCCAAGGTTCCTTGAAGCAGGTAAGTCAAAAGAATGTTAAAGAGTCAATTTTGAGTGAAGTAGAAGATAAGAATCTAGTCAGGGGACATAATTGGGTCTCCCCATTATGTCTGTGACTTAAAAGTGTTTTTTGTTTGTTTGTTTTTCATTTATTTATTTGGTTTTTTTATCAGCTGATATGGAAGATGATGATTTTGGTGCTGCCCTGCCTAAAACAAGCTGTATCACTGAGCAAACTCAGTATTTCTTTGAAAACAATGATAAATCCTTTGGTGGGATTGTAGACTGTATAAACTGCTCCAGGTAAAATTTCTTCAATATAAGTAATAAGTTTGGGATTTTTATTTATTTTAGAAAATATAGGGATGCTATTATAAGAAGCAAAAAATATATTTTGGATTAATTTTGCCAAACTTGTATAAGCACATAAAGAGGAATACAGGGAGGCAAATTGCATTCTATTTTTATTTGTTTAGAATTAATTTTAATTTTAATCATTAAGGAATTGTAGAAATGCTTTAGTCAGTTCTTTTGTTTTATAAGTCTGTGCTCCATGAAAATTGTGTTTTTATCTCTGTCACATTTTGTTTTCTTTTAATTTATTATGTCAACTTAAAAGCATTCTTCAATATCCCAAGGGATATGATCTTCTCTAATCTCGTTATGTATCAGAATTTTTGACAGTCAAGAAGATTATGCAATTTATCTTCTCATTTATCTTCTAGTTAATAGTGCTCGTGATTTAAGAGCCATGAGTGTTATAAAGAAATTAAGGTATTCTATTTTTTATAGAAGAATTGCTCTCCACACATCATAAGGAGGCCTATTGAAAATTATATTTAATAATACGTGAAAAAATTGTATACTTCAGAAATACAGCATCTGGGACCTAGATCTCTGTTTCATACAACAGTCTCCTGGGATTTTCCATACACTTTGAGCTTCTGAAAACATCTTAGAAATTTGAATTAATAGCCAGATTTCAAACAAACAACAAAAAAAAAGGACAATATTTCACGCCAGGAAAGAAAGAAAGAGATCTTTGGAGAATGGTGAAGACAGCCAAAACACGCAGACATTTTCACCACTTCTGTACTTCCTACTTCATGTTGCTAGAATATGTTGGGTTTATTTATAAACTGAAAATGATCCTGCTAACTTAAAGACCTTTTGCAGAATTATATGGACATAAAAATACTAAAAATACACATCCAATACCCAATATGCATACCCTATGCTCTCTCTCTCCCTTCTTATAGACAGGTTTATGTTTTGGGGTTTTGTTCGTTTGTTTTTGTGGTTGGGGTTTTTTCAGTGTTAATTGATGCTGAACTGATGCTATTTCTCAGTACAGCTACTGTGGTAGCACTACAGAGCTAGCTATTAACTCAATTAAAGTTATTTTATGCTCTTTTCCATTTTTTTTCCACTAATAAGCCCAGTTGAAAGAGAGTACGATGGAAATGTCAAAAAGATTACAAAATTTATTATAAATGTTTCTTAGTGTTTGCTGTTGAAAAAGATAAACAGTAGCAGGCAGACTGCATCTGTGAAGCTGGATTATTTTATTCCAATACTGTGTGTCCTTCTCAAATATGATTTTCCTTGCTTCATTTAAACGTAGGTTTTTATTGGCTTCTTTTCCAGACTTTATCATGCAGAGAAGATTTCAAACACCAATCTAGTGTTCATTATTAGTGACAGCCAACTGCTGTGCCGTTCCTGTGATCCAAAGCCACTGATGCAAGCAGAGAAGCCGGGTATCCTTTAAAAGTCATGTTATTTAGTAGTGTGGATTGATTTTTGGCTATAAGATACTGAATTATATTTGGGGAGAAATGACCCACTTATCTATGTTATTACCATGGTTGCCACTGAAATACTTGAGTATCAGGTATTTGTGGATGATATCACAAATCATGTGAAGCAACAGTCATTGAGGTAGAGAGCAAAGCTGTTATTTGTGAGAATTTAGACAGAAATGGGCTGATGGGAATTTAATGAAGTTTCAACAAAGCAAATGCAAAGTCTTGGGTCCAGGACAGAATAATTGCACAGCTGGACAGGCTAGGGACAGAGTGACAGAAAGATTTGCAGAAAAGTCCAGCTCACGATGGGCAAGAAGTTGACCATGAGTTGGCACTGTGCCTTGCAGAAAAGTGGGCTGGTCACATCCTGGGCTATGACAGCAAGAGTGTAGTCAGCAGACTGGGAGAGCTGATCCATGCCAACTCTTCAGCACTGGTGAGACCACATCTGGAGTGCTGTGTGCTTCCCAGGACTACACTGGCATACAGGAGGAAGTCTAGTGAAGGGCTACCAAGGAGATTGGTATCTGAGAGCACAAGCAAGGAAAGTCTGAGTGTCCTGGGTTTGTTCAGCCTTTCCAAAAGACAAGGGCATGTCTGTCTAGAGAAATAACAAAAAGAAAGGCCAGGATAGGACTGTTTGGTCATGGAAAGTTGAAATGCTGCACTGTTGGTTAGCTGATGAAGGCACTTTAGTGTGTGCTCAGTGTCAAAGATTAACTTACTTCGTGTGGTAACTGCATTAGCCATCAAAGGCTACAGCTCATCCTGCTGCATAGAATTTCTTCAAAACTGGCTGGAGACATAGGTGGATTACATGCTCGTCAGAGTTCTTGCAACACAAGCATTGAAGTTAAAAGCATGGGAAAGACTGTTTTAATTTACAACCAACTTCATGCCAGTCTCTCTGCTTTAGCCTGTTCACTGCAGTAGATACCTGGAGGTGATGGTGATGGAAATACATAAAACCAACATACACATTCTAGGTCAGGAGAAATTCACCTCAGCCGTTCTCTTCTACATAGGCTGGAGCATGCCAGAAGTGGTAAATCAGACCATAATTTGGATTACTGTGACAGAACAGGGAAAACAATTAGTAATACCTCTGTCCACATCAGGAAGTTAGTTGAGACAGCCTCTCCCACTCCTGAAAGAAAAGCAGATGGTGGTACAGATGACTGTGTTTCTTTGGCACAAGCAATGCATTCATTGCCACATTAATAAAACTGGAATTCCATCTACGCTTGGGCTGAAAAGGAAGTTACATTGGGGTGTCATCACAGAAATATGTAAACACAGCCTAATATTCTAATTGGCTTCACTCCATGACAGTTTGATTAACTGTTTCCACTGTCTGAGTTTATAAACAGCGCTGACTGTAGAAAATGAAGTATGGTGGATGGAAAGAACACAGGACTTGCATTTCCCTGTGGAGCCCAAAACTACTAGAAAGCAGTAAATGACCTCAAATGGCAGTCAGAACAGCTGGGTGGGTTTATATTGAGTAAAGGAACTATTTTATTTTTATTCAACCTTGCAGTACTAAGCTATTCCCTCTTTTCTGTAAGGTACATAGTGAAATGCAGATGTAGCATAACATCACCCAAGCAGAAAAAATGACCTTTGGGTGCTATTTAGATGATTATTATTACATTTTACTTCCTTTTAGCTGGTACAGCTTTGCTTATGCACAGTCTCTTAGAATATTTTTGTGTTTCAACTTCCGTTTCAGTTGAGCCACAGTAGAGAAGAGAGGAGATGAGTCTGATAATATCAGAATGAAGGCAGATGCAGATATATAGAAATAAATTCCCCATCATCTTGCCTTCTCATCCACTTTTTCATTGAAGCTGCTGTACTACTCCATGGTAGCACATGAACGGGATTGCTTCAAGTGTAAATTAGAGCTGCTAAAATATGTTTGATTCTTTTAATAGCTTTAATATATGTGCTACCTGGAGTAGAATAAAAAAAACTTAACTTACTGAATGGTAATATAAACAGGTTTCATCAGAAGGCTGTTTTGTAGTTTGCCATATCTGCCCTTCAAGTCTGCTGCAATGACTTGTGCCCCTCATTAGCCAGTGGCACATGTGAAGTACAGTGTGAAGTACACTTTAACACCAGCAATTAGACATTTCAGAGATGTGAGCTAAAGCAGTACCTCATATATTCAGTTAGCTAATTAATAGCATGTCACTGCTCCCCTTCCTCTCCTGCTGTTCTGCTGGTAGAATGGACAGCATTTTCTCTGTCTGCCTTCATCACTGAAATGCTCATGGGATCTTGGTAGTTCTCCTGAAATGCTCATGGGATCTTGGTAGTTCTCCTGTCATTTACTACAAAGCCTACAGTGCCATGATATTTTCGATGATATTTAGGGTAATATAAGTGTACCCATAATAGAACCAGTAGTTTTTATAGGCTTTCACTGCTATGTTCAACCTGTATATGACATTACTTTTCCAAACAAGTTTCCTTGCTTTTACTGTGTATCTTCATTATAGCAGAGTAACTCAGTGGTAACATAAACTCTAACTAATCATCACTGTTGAAAGTTTACTGCTTTATGAAAGATTTTCTGAAATATGTGTGCAATGATTAAAAAAAAAACCCACAGTACAGAAAATGTTAAAAACCTCAGCTTTTATTTTATTTCTGTTTATGGCTCTGAAAAGATTCTAAAAAATTGTGCAGGCGTTTATTTTCTTGATTATAGCAGTGAAAAAAAAGGTATTTTGATTTATCTAAATGGTTGGGTTGGTTTTCTTGAATTTAAACAAGGAACTGTAAATATTGATATTTATTTCAGCACTATCTGAATTAGCATAAATCTTCTCTCTTGCCATGAAAACAAAACCAGAATGTTGATCCTGCTCATGTACAATGCATAAAAAACAGTAACACTCCTTAACCAGAGAAACAGATGAAGGGCCAAATCCATGTGAAATGGTCAAACAACCTAGATACAGAAAGGGTCCCGAAATCTGCTTTGATGAAGCCAAACAGGTAAAATTGAAATTGTAAGACTTTATCTTTAAAAACAATTGTAGAGCAGCTTTAGATGATCAGGGAAAACTGTGTTTAAATGTACCTTGGTGCCTGGGAACCTTTTTATCACTAAACATACTGTTCACTCTAGACCATAGCCACTTTATTTCAATTAACATAAACTTAACAGCTGCTTTCTTATCTGCCTTTCCTATAACTGTTGCACTTTCACACATGATTCCCACTAAAATATCATCAGTGAGTATAAAACTGTTGGTCTCTTTATGGTGCTGTGAAATTCAGTTCTTCAATGGCTGGCACAGGTAGGCGATAATCTTGGCTTAGAAGTAGTATTTTTATAATGTTTCCAAATATTATTTAAAGTATTGCTAAATTATTAAAATTGTTATATGTGTTTTGGGATATTGTTTATAATTGTACTGCTCTTAGGTTCTGTTCATAGCAGGTTTAAAACTGCATTGCTTTACTGAAATGACCAAAACTATGCTGTTTGGTACTTCTGTGTTGAATGCAATAGTTTTGAAAAAGAAAAATTGTAACTATAATTTTTTACACGTACTTAAATTAATATTCTTTCTATGTTACCTTTTAAAGATACAAAAGAGATTATGCTAAATTCAAGTTGTTCAGAATTAATTTCAAGACAAAAAGTGCTGAAAAAGAAAGTTATTGGCATTAGATACAATTAATACTTTAAAAATGCATTTTTTAATGCCTCATGCAATTTCTGCGTGGAAAGATTGTCCCAAACGAGTGCACTTAGTTAGCTATAACATCTGTATACCAAAATTTGTTCCAGTATGTTCTCTGCTTTTCTTGTAATGAGGTACAATTACCGAGATGTCCCTAGTATTTAAAAACTTTAGAGAATTCTATTGTTCTAGTAACCAAATTTTTTTTTAAGGAAGTCTTACTGGGCAACAAACATTAAGTAAAGTTGAAAACCCATCCAAAAGCTATCCAGCCATTGTAAATAATCTGAACCATCCTGATATGATTGTGTGTGAAAGTACAACTCTTGCTCACTAGCTTGATGTGCTGATCAATGTGTAAGTCATGTGTTTTGTAACAGTGGATTGTTTTGGTTAAGTTTATTTGCAAAATTTGCTGTGAATCTCTTGCTCTTGGGTGGATGCTTTCACATTAACTCTGCTAACTGCCAGCAATCTGCATGATATCTCATCTTGTATGTCTTTTTTTCTGTGTTTTCTTTCCTTTCCTCTACTTGCTACTTTGCCCGTTATTAATAGGATCAGCCTATATGCACAACGAGTCGTGCCTCTGCCATGACGTCCGCTCCTATCTTCATTTTTCTGCAAGTTTTCATGTGGTGTGGATGGTCAGTTACTTTCTCTAATTTTTTGTTTTGTTCTTGGCTTAAAAAATTAGCAGACTTTTTTACTTACTGAGCATACAAAAGAAAACAGAATGAAGCGAGTCCCAAAAGCAACAATCTGGAGTAAATTACTGTTGCAATATTAAGGGAAGATAAATATGAAAAAAACCTGTCTGGAGTCTTATAAATCACAATTACTAAACACGAGGGCCTCTCCCATAGAACATACAAAGACAAGGGAACCTGTTGGATTTATATGGTTGACTCTTTGAGATTGCACATGTACCAGCTGAATCCGCATCCTTCCCTTATAAGTGTTTTTCCTTTGTCTTCGTTAAAGTGAACAGAAAAAGAAAGTTTTTTCACAAACACAAATAAAGATGCAAAGCAAATAGAAGAGACAGCATACCTGTGAAAGTAAAGCTTTAGTTAGGTGTGACAAGGATGAGTGTTATATGTGAGTGTTGCTATTGAGAAGAGTAAGGAGTTTTCACTGCATTTGAATGAACACAGCAGGTAATGATGGAAGATAATGGTGTACATCAACTTGGGTAAACTATAAATTCAGTAAAATAATATTTTTTTACTGCTTAATTTTTGGCGACCTAAACATGTTAATTGCCTGATTACAGCGGATAGTGAGGTTTTACTTCTAATTAACCATGTAAGTTCCTGTATGTTGACGAAGTGCAGTCTGGGGTTTACAACTAAAGCCTTGGCAATTATACTGTGTTGCATCTGATGATGTGGGACTGTCATGAGTTACTGTGCCAGTGACATGTCTGCAAGAGAACTGCTGAGTTTAAGAGCAAAAAATGTGTCACTGAAGGGAGTTCTGGTTGACATTGTTCTGAAAACCACTAGAGGGAGATACTCTCATGTCTATCAAAGTAAAGCAAACTGAGGCAGAACTGAAAGTTTACAGGGCATTTTCCAGAGTTAGTGTAATGAAATATTAAAAATTACTGAAATATTGAAATTAATTTAAATTTAGAACAGTCATTTCCACAGTAATTTATATTCTCTCTATACTTAAGGGAAGGTTCAGTTAATATCTCTTGAACATTAGTGAAAAAAAATCTTTAAATCCTGTTTAGCAGTTTATTATTTGAGTAATTTTGAAGTTTCTTGTTCTGCATTTAAATTATGTAGTTTCTTACAAACCTAAGAACATGCACAGCTGTGGCAGAAGGTTGTAGGGAAAGGTAAAAGGCCTTTCTTTAAGCCAGTAGTATTTCACATTAAAATCTAGATTAACATTTCATGTTCTTGCTCATGCAATTTGCTCTGCACATAGATTTGTTTAATTAAAAAGCTACTGTCCAATGTACATAAAGCAGAAGAGACTCACCTTGAACTGAATTTTTTGTGCCCAAAATGTGCTTTCTACTTTAGGTGGGAAACACACAGAATATAATTTTCACTGATAAGCTTTTGGCAGCAGAAAGTTATAAAGGTAGATTTTTTCATCCATCTTGTTTTTAATAACTTTGTGATTTTGGAAATGGGTTCTCTCTGGACATTAATCTGTGTTAATATTGAAATCACTGAAGCCAACACAGATACAGTCCAGCTGATCAGGTTCACTAACCTGACGGATTTTTTTTACTTTTCATCAAGGATAACAAAATAGTCATTATCACTGCCTCAAATGGCTTGCTCTTACCTAGTACATGCAAACTGGTTTTGTTTGCCATGCCTGAGAATAAAGAAAAGAACTGTGCAAGTTTTCAGCCTTTACTGGGAATGTCCCAGGTCCATCAGCTTCCAGGTATGTCAGTGGGAGCTTTGAGGGTGATTAGCAGTCCAGACAACTGAATACATCTTGATGGAATTGCCTGTGTCCCCAGTCTGTGCATGGGTAACTGGACAACTTTGACAGCTTTGTCTGATTGTCCAGACAAAGGAGGGTTACCCAACATTTAGAAATGACCATGCATTCGAAATGGAAATGACTCCTGAGTAAAAGCAAAGGTGTTCTCCATGTGACATGAAACATCTAAAATACATGCTTTTAAGAGGTACAACTTTGAAGTAATCAATTGATATCAAAGGCCAGATCAGAAGCTCTTCGGGCAGATATTGTTTTACCCTTTTACAAGTCAGAGTAGCATAGTGGGTTCTGATGAATTATTGTAATTTAAAAAACAAAATTTTAGTACATTAAATAGTTATAGTGCACTTCTAAAGGAGTAACAAATGTGTTTATAGCTCTAGCATATACGTGTATATATGTATATATATATATGTATATAGTTCCAAGTGTATTTTTAAAATTTTGGACTAGCAGTGTCTTCAAGGAAATACTGATATATAGCAATGAATATGTGGTTTTGATACTTAAAAATGAAGGCATGGTTTTATAAAAGCATTCATTTCCATTCTGAAAGTGCTGAAAAATTTTCATAACATGTGATGCTGTAAAACAGCCTTATCTAGAGTTGTCACAGCAAGACATGACGGGAAGGAGATGACATTTGGACTTGACACTTCTCTACCTCAAGCATGCAAGGAAATTTGATGTGATTAATGCAAGAAATTTCTCATACACTTCTGGTGAAATGAAAGTGGCTCACAACAATTCTTTCAAATTTATTTTACAATTCTCTCTCTCTTCAAAGAGATACATAATTTTGAAGACAACAAAGAAAGGACATCCCCAGCTGATCTTTATTCAGGATTTGTGTGATTAATGTCATGGGCTGGAAAATTTCAGTGAAACTGCTTAAAAATAGTTCAGTGTCTAATTGCACTAGAAGAGGTAAAGATAAGATAATATAAAGAGAAGACAAAATGATGCTGTATATCTTTGTTACAGGATACTTTAGAAGAAATCTCAGAAAAAACATTAACATGAAACAGTTGAAAAGTTTTCTTAAGGCTCAAGAAGAGGGGAAGTGTTTTCAAAAAAGGCATTTTGAAGACCATTCAAAACTGACATTTTACTCTATCTGGTTTTAAATTCGGGATAGAATCCCACTTATTTCTAGGGAACTGTTGATTTTTTGATTCATGTAAATAAACACATAATCAGATTTTCTCCTCTTTTTTTTTGTTTTATATTTTCACCTTTCCTGTAGTTTTGACAACAGTTACAGCACAAAAGAAAGTTACAGTGTGAAATTCTTTGAGAAAAAAAATTGATTTTTGTAGAATTTGCTGTACCTTCTTTGCCACTACTATTTTTGTCTTAGCTTAGGACACGAAAGAATTAACTAATTCCAGAGACAATATTTAGAAATTGTGCTTCGCAGAACTGCTGGTTTACCACTGTAAATTGCTCTACAAACCTCAGAAATTTAATCATGGCTTTTATCAATATGAGGTTAAAATCTCACTCAACATGAAATATGTGTATAAACCTCATATACTTTTGTGTAGTGCAGTTTAATGCTGTCGTTCATGGTAAGACGATGCCTTTCCTGCATGAGGCTTCCAAGATATTCTCTACCGTTGTGAATTGTGAATCCTTTAAAATCCTCTCTGTGTAGTCTTAGGGAGAGGGAAAATATACTAAAATACTTCTTTTCAACCCAATAGGAATATTATATTGTATGAAGGATGAATGGAAGAGCAGTTGAGAAATTGTGGTGTAGTTAAAAAAATACCATACAGCAAATAGAAATAGACAACAGAATGGAGGGCTTTTTTTCAAGTACATATGGTGGTAGGATTAATTTATCAGCATAATTTGCAATATTTGGTCTAATGCAAGATAATCTAAGCTAAATCCTGTATAATTCTATATGTGGAGGCCCACTTGCTTTGTATCCGTGCTGGATGCCATTTTCACTATAAAGGTATTTTCCCTTCATGTTATGCACAATTTTATTTAAGACCTTCAGTTTACTACTTACACTCTCCAGACATCTCCCGCCTGTTGGAAATTTTAAATCTCCTGCTTCACTTTCAACTCCTTCTTCAAAGATGACTCTTCTAAGTAATTTTATGATAAGAATAATAAATACCAAGAGGTAACATTGAGTACCATTCACTGAATTCATGTGCGAGGAAACCTTTACTGATAATTCTGTTTTAATGGTAATCACTGTGAGGAAAAAGCAACAAGGTTATTTTTAAGTGCTTTAAATAGAAATAAAGCTGCATGACAAGACACAATGCAGATGCAAATAGTGACAGAGCCAAACTAAATAAAACAGAATGTTCAGTGCATCTTGAAATCTTAGCATCCTGGTCCAAATCTGGTGCAGCGGAGTTCACTTAGGACTTCTTGTTGACCAGAAACCTTAGGAATTTTGAACTTGTAGAGTGCAATCAAACATAAAGAAACAAAAACAAAAAACCAAATCAAAACAACAATAAAAAAACCAAACCAAACAAAGACCCGAAGCCAAAACTATACAACTAAATTATAAAGCTAACACATGACGGAGATATGTCTGGAAAAAGCTACTGTGAGTAAAGAATGACAGCCAACATGAGGTATTTGCCATAAGATAAAATTATTTTTTGTTTCTTTCTAAGGTAATTGAAGGCTGATGTTTGGGGGTTTTTTGGGCTTGGGACTGTTGTTTTGGGTTTTTTTACATCCTAGTTTCTAAATGAGAGGCTTGGTGAATGCTATAATTCCTCATAATGTACTGAATCTACTTTGTCTGCTTTATCTGATTTTCCATATTTTTCCCAAGCTGTTTTGGAAGCCTACCAGCTTTAAAGAATGCATTGTGTGCAGAATAAATAACATTAAAATTCTCACCCATTAACACTGGTGTAAAGAACTCATTGAAGGCCTTTGCTATTCCCCATAATTTCCAAATTCTGTCTTCACACCTTTGTTATGAATGAGTTGCCCTAACATCATATTTGACTTAATTATTTTGATATAGTCAAAAATTTTTATTATCGTTTCAGTGTATTCTGCAGGGAGGTTATAAAAATCTACTTTATTCTCCCCTCCTCCCTTTATTTCCTTTTTATATCTGATCTGCCATTTTTATGTACTTTCTTGTTCTTGCCCATTTGAGTAAACTTGATGTCCTGAACTGAATTCTTTAAAATTCTTAAAAATCTAGAAAATTTTGCTTAAGGAAAGCAAAATTTGCTCAAGGAAATTTGCTAATAAATTAAAGGATATTTAATGACTCTTTCTTATATATCCTGCTTGTACTTTTTATACACACACACACACATATGCACACCCCACACCCCTTCCCCCCACCACAGCCTTTTCTGGGGTATATTAAGTATTAATTGCATATGCCTCAGTGTCATGTCAGTCTGAAAAAGAACTTTGCCCTATCTGTTGACTTTCCTCTGCTTTCTGTTACAATTTTTTTTTTTTTAATTTCTGTGCCTGCAGCCAGTCTCTGTTACTGTTCATATTTATTTGTCTGTCCTTCCCTGCACATACTGCTCCTGTTCAAGAAGTTTTCTCAGTTGCTAATATATCTAAATTCCTTTCCACCTACACTGGTTTCTTGCCCTTGGAGAATTGGAATCTCTTGGAAAACGGGAAGTGTCTTTGTATACCATGGGTACAGAATACAGTGAAAACAAGAGAAAGACCAAATATTTTTCAGCCTTCAGTGCTACCCATGAATATCAGACTTGTCAAACAAAGCGATGAGGGGAAAATTTTCCTGATGTTTTAAGTACTAATCAGGGTTTGTATCAGTTTTGAGAAGGAAGGTCTAAGGTGTTACAGGCTTCAGAAAAGGTATCAAATTAATTTCAGCCAGAGTAATGAATAGGTCCGTCATGTGAAAAATATTAAGCATTATAAGCAAAGTGGAACCAAAGAACAGCAATTAATGGTGGAGAGGAATGAGGTAAAGTGGTGTGATTGGTGTGTGGCATAAGGAATAGCTATTGATGCATGACAGAGAAGTGCACCTCAGAGAGAGCTTCAAACTGCATCAAGCATGTACAAGTAGTGCAATAGAAAAATTCCTTCTCATACTGAATAGAGCATCAAAGCAGAGAAAGGATTTTCATTCTCCTTGATCATAAATTCACCTGCAAACCATATCCATTTTATTGCGCAATCATTTGATGAAATGGACATAAACATATTTTGGTATTTGTTTTCTAATCTTGAAAAGTTATCTGTTCTTCTGTCTTTTCTCACAATAAAGTCATATTCAGAATCTTAAAATTAATGTAATTTTTAAGAAAATAGATGGTGTTTACTGGGGCCCCCAGGTATATTCCATAGCATTTCTTGACTGATGGTGTAAGTATCGCATCTGTTTCATAAGTGTGCATGCTGTAAATCTTGAAAGTATTTAATGCTCCCATGTTTATAGTTAAAGTAATAATACTACTCTTTGTATCAAAAATCAGAGGAACTTCCAGGAATTATTTTACTGTTATTTTAGCAAAATAACATATATAAGACCAAAAAGGATGCCTCAATGATAGTTCAAAATGTTGAAATCTAAGCTGTAGATTGCTCCTCAAGCAGCTTCACCATAATTAATATTAAATGATTTCTTCTCTTCTTGTCGACAGGAAGATTCGGCTGACTGTGGTGGGGCCTCTGGTCTGAGTCCATCACTGTGGTCCGTGGTAGCAATTCAGTCAGTCCTGCTTTGGCTCTTATCTGGCAGCAGACACTGCCAGTTATGACCTTGCTAAACCAAAACCTGCATAACTGAATCAAGACCTGGCCAAAACGATAGCCTCAGTTTCATTTTGGAAAGGGTCAGCTAGTGAGAGAGCGGCAGAGCAGCTCGTGTCTGGTCCCGCGCGTGGTGAGCTCCATCGGGCGCCACGATGCCTGCATGTCGGAGTGTTGGATCCCTCACCGTCCGTGAATGCTGCATCATCTACGCCATCAAACTGATTTCTGTACGTGCCCCGCTGGGGAAATCGGAAACCTTTCGTTTATTCATTTGTTTGTTGTTGTAATCTTGATGACTTCATGTAAAAGGGCTCCCCTAACAATAGCTTATGTATATGATTTTAATTTCTTTTAAGCTTTGGATATCTTGAAGATTTATATTCTTTTACATGAACAGTTGTTTAAAAACCAAAAAGAAAAAGGAAAACGTTCTCCCCAATATACATTACTAGCACCACGATGGCTAACATCAGTTTTGTCCAAACTAGTTGAGTAAAATGAAAATATTGGCCAGTCTTCACCAGAAGTTCAGCATGATTGGAATGCTTTATGATGAGTGGTTAATTCTTCCAAAATGAATCATGCAGCCAGCTAAGCTTTGGTAGGTTGATATTGTATGTAGAAGGGAAGGGAGAGAATTACTGTGTTTCAAAATACAAAGGTACTGGAGAGTGTAACAAAAAAAGTGATTTTCATCTTAAACTTGGTGTCATCTTCTGTCAGAAACAAATGTTAATTTTGATGTAATATTCACCTCCTTTTCAAAATGCAGCTAAATATAAAGCTAGTAGAAATTCTTCAAAGGCTGAAACAAAAATGCTTGTGAATAAAAAATGTCTTTGTGATATTTGAACGTTGGTTTCCAGGGGTATTTTGCATGATGATGATGCTATGTTATTGTTTTTCAGTTTGTTTTCTTTGATGGTAGAGTATAGTTCATTGAAAAGATAACAGAGTGATTCTTGTATTGTGTGAGAAATTGAACGTTGCAATCAAATCATATTAAATTATATTATGAAACAGAGCTCTGAATATACTGTGCAATGAAAAAGCTGAGAAAATAGGGTAAATATATAGATTGTAACAAAAGGGTTGAGGTGGATTTTTTACAGAATAGTGATCTCACATGAAAATCTGTGTACAGATATTTTAAGAATATAAAAATCAGATTTAACACATTTATTTTTGGAAGTATATGTTCTCTAAGGTTCATATCAGGTTCCCCCTTTGTTTCCTTCATATAAACCCACTCATAATATTAAAACTTATGCTGTTGCTATTTATTATTGCAAATAGCATATTTAACAGCAGAATT
The DNA here is from genome assembly GCA_013397375.1 of Toxostoma redivivum. Taxonomy (NCBI): domain Eukaryota; kingdom Metazoa; phylum Chordata; class Aves; order Passeriformes; family Mimidae; genus Toxostoma; species Toxostoma redivivum. The sequence goes on from VXBI01003376.1 coordinate 1,898,179, forward strand.
ACCTGGTTGCTGCAATTAGAAAAAATATAAACAAATGGGGAGCCTTGAATCTATATGTATGCACATTGATACTTGATTGTGAATAATAACTCTAGAAGTTGTTTTTATACAACCTCATTGGTGATACAGGTTGGTGCAGTAAATTACAATATTACAGTGTAGCATAGTGTTGATGCAAAATATGATTTGCGCTTTTTTTTCTAGTTTTCAGAACTAAACAGTATTGCAAGACAGCTAAACCAATGAATGTGCAACTCTGCTGGTATTGTACAGTTCTGCTAACAACTGCAATATGCAAATATTAATATGGCACAATACACTAGCTCTTTAAAAAAATTAAAAAATGCAAATCATCGGTATGTATATGCTGGCAATTGATTGATATAATTTTAATCATGCCAAAAGCTTAAAAAAATGATTGGGCATGCATTAATATCCTATGAAAACTGAAGAAACTACTCAAAGCCATGGCATGGCTTGAGCGATCAGATGTCTACTGTAGTTGTATTTATGGCTGGTTCATTGTTTTTCATCTACCTTGGCTCCAGCTATGTATTTTCTCATGTGTGGGAATACAGTGAGTGAAAAAAATAAATCCTGACCTTTTGTTCAGTGATAAAATCTAGTTTTTAAAAAAAAAAATACAACTAGCAATGTCATGGGGTTAAAAGTACAAGTAACTGTTTTGGATGACTTCAGGTCCTCCTCTGGGAAGGTGAGCTCATGTTGATAATAAGGGTGAAGATAAACTTGGAGCTCTTCCTTCCAGTCATAGTGCTGAAGTTCTGTTCACCCTAGCATCAGTTAGCACCTGATAAAAAAATTGGTTTGAGTGTTTCCAATGACAAGACTGCATCCAGTATTTTTCCTTAATGCGGTCAATTGACATTTTGTGGGAGGAGCAAGTTTTCTAGGATTAGGCCAATAATTACTGCACTCACTGCTTTTACTCTGAGGTTACTTTAAATATTCATTGGTTTGCGTTGTGCTCTTTTAATTTCATTTTAGTATATTAAGTTCTCTATAGTTTTCACTTAGCTTCCCAAAAGAAACCCTTCATGGACAAGTTGCACTGTTTAAAACACTTTGCTTATGCTGGTAGGGCATATTCAAAGTTACTTAATAAGCATCTGATTAGAGTTTGTAGGGGAAAAGATGGAACAAATTCATGCTGCCACAGGAAACATCTGTGGCTTTTGCTCTCATCCCACTTCCCTTAGAGAGCTCAAATGCAAAAGGAGGGAGGAGCCCATGCCATGCAGACACAGAGCCCTCCTGGGTGATCCAAAGAGGGACATCCTTTGCCCCTCTATATGACCTGAAGAAAAGTATAAAGACATAGCCTTCCAGCTAACATTATAACATTCTATGTAAACAATTAGCCAACATGATTCCCATCTTATTAATACTTTAGAAAGCAGGGAGTATTTTAAATACTTTAAAATTACATATTAGAATATCTCCAAGTGATGGTCAAGATTTTTTTTTAAATACCCCAATATCTGCAAAATGCAAAACATAGACCAAAAATGCAATCTGAACTTTAGCAATCTCAAAATACAAATACCAGTCTGATAGAAATAACTTGCATGAATAAATACAAATTCTCGTGCAGAAGAGTATCCTTACGCTCACAGTGAATCATTTGTCTTTGAAAGAAGAAGCTTGATCCTAAAATTTAAATTAAGGTATTTTTAAATACGATATAATCTAAAAAGTTTTGTTTTTTAAAGTCAGAGAAAAGGCTCTGTTGATGGTTGCTCACATCCTTTAAATAGTGCAAAGGGAATTGTTGGGACTGGTTCAGTTCACACGAAAATCATGCAGTGTATTGTACATCTGACAAGTAACCACCATTAAAGTTGTTACAGCATGGTACTGTGCAAAACATGATCTGAGGACTTAACATGAAAGGTTTCTTTCTTAATTTTTCTTTTAAACAACCAGCATTACTGCCAAAACACTGAACGTGGTCCATATTTGTAACAGGTTTTTAACATAACATAGCAGGTCTGATTGACAAGATTTTTAGGTCCTGTACCTTTAAGACTTTAGTATGATCTTTTTCATGTTTCTAATGCTTGAGGCTTTACTGCTTAACTTGACAAAAACAACAGTGTTGCTGCCATTTGTAAGTTTTCCTACAATATTCCTTTTATTAACTTAAAACCTGGCCTTACTGGTTTCAAATAAGCAGTATCCCTTTTAAGTGACCTTTGCAACCCAAGTGTTACTTGCTGTGGTTGAGAGCTTTTTGCTGTCACTGAAGAGACATTAAGACCTTTTATCCCATTAACACATAACAAACATGCTTAGTATGACTTAATTCCAAAACACAACCTCAGTACCACTAATCCAAAAATTCAGATGCTAGCACACTGGTTATTAAGAAATATATTAATGCCTACAAGGCACTACAATGTGCTCGGGTGTTTTTGGAATGTCAACCTAAGGTGAAATCTTAATAACTCCTTTCTTAGGATAAATTTTACCCTAACTTCATCAGACATCCAAGCCTTTAACAAAGGCCAGATTTATTATTATTTTGTTCATACCACAATGTTAATATTGTTAATACTCATTGTACACTATTGTAAAAAGATCAAAACAAAGCGTCTGAAAACAATTAAAGACTTTTGAAAAGTTAGCCTCACCCTCTTCCCAGCTACTTGCATCTGTCCTGTTTATGGTTTAAAAGAAAAACATCATCTTGAAGAAATATTTCACTGAGGCTAAAGGGATACTGTCTTGTTCAGATGCCATGAAATTGCGATTGTGATCTGACAAAGCTGTCTTCTCTTCTTGTGTTGTATGGAATGTCTGGATCATGCTTTCTGGGATATTTTTATTGAAATGCTCAGTGTGCGTTTCTGCAAAAAAAAGACTTGGTTGCTCTTAAGAGGCAAGCAGGTCTTTCTCCCTTTTCTTGTGTTCTCTTGACACTTTTGTGGAACTTGACAAGCCTGGAAAAAAAATAATTTTTTGTAAAAATTTGTACAATAATGTTATAAAAAATTTATAATCCTAGAACTGTTGTGTTAATTATTGTGCAAAAACAGTATATTCAGAATAAAAGTTTATCATTTAAAATCAACAACTATTTTATTGTTCATTCTGTATAATGAAAACATTTAAATAAGAGCCTATATTGCTATATAATACTTCTGATACTTTCTTATGATTATACCTAAGTGTCTGAAGAGAGTGAAGAGTGACTTAACACAGGCCTTCATGGGGTTCAGAGAATGGTGCACAGCAAACTTCATTTTGGTTTCATTTGTCACTGTGAAAATTAAAAAAAAAAAGAAGAAAAAAAGAAAAAAGAGAAAAAGAAAAAAAAAGATAAATTATAACAAATGAAAACTGAGGGTCTGTAAAGCTCTCAGTAAAATAAGAGTCCAAGACAGCTGAAGTATCCCTGTTGTCCTGAAACAGTGGATTTTGGAAGGGTTGCCATTTGCTAACTTGTAAATACTGATGAAGTCCAAGAGTTCATTCACATGGAGAAGCAGAGTAAAATCAGATGGCTCAGATGGGTCCTGGCCAAGCTGTTGTTCCCACCTCTGACCAAAACTGAGTCATGATTCAGTCAGCTTCTGTACTGCTGCTGTTCTTAGCTAAGCATTATAATTAAGCAGATGTATGTACCTTAATAAGCAGGCTTGGTGTGCTCAGGAAGTGCTTTGCTGGGTTTCAGATTTCCTGCAGGGACACTGGCAATCTCTGTCAGAAGTGCAGGACAGAAGGCTGCAAGTAGCAACTGCTTTAGAAGCCTGATTTTAATCCTCGACTGCCAATGTGTCACAGCCCAGAGAGAATGGCAGTTGTAAAATTCTGATGGATTTACTGAATCCCTGAGGAGTAGATAAGAGAATAAGAAATAAAATGCAGATTCTAGTACTGCAAAATAATAGATCACCCATGTAGAAATGCTACAAGGCAGTGCATGACACTGTGCATCAACATCCAGAGATTACCAGCTTCAACTAGATTAAACATTGCCTCCTAACTACATGATTATCCCCACATGCTGAACTCACTCTATCATGTCTTCTGTAGGCTGACTGCCACTGAGATGTAGAAATAAATAAATTCCAAAAATCCCCTTCTTGTACATGTTTAGTTTAATTGCTGTATTACAATACACTACTCAGTGAGTAAAGAAGACACTCTTGGACAACACAAGGTTTTTCCCACCACACTTCTGGAACTTATAAGCATCTTTTACCCCATCAGTTTGATATGGGAATGGCTGCACTGCAGTGAGATATTCTATATTCACCCCTTGTGCAAACCAAACCAGAATGCACTTGGCCTGTCATTTTGTATTATTTTGAGAGATGACTTCACACTGTCCAATGCAGCTCTATTGCTGCTAACCCTCAACAGAAATCAAGAGATTATATAACACAAAAGCGCCTTCATTGTCACATCTATTAGTCCAGTGCTCCTTGAAATGCTTGACTGAAAAGTATGCCCACCCTAAATGGTACTGTATTTTCTCTCTCTGTTGCAAAAGACATTGAGAACAATGTCTCTCTTTCCAATAATCTCTTAGGAGCTTTTGTTCACAAAATGTACATGGGGAAAGAGGAAAGAAAAATGAGACTTTCAGGAGAATTATTTAATCTAAATTGTAACTGTATTTCTTCTAACTGTTTTAAATATTTAATAATTTCTCTCTTTGTCAGATTGAGAATATCACATTCTTAGGAGCTGACCTTTCCTTTTTAAATCTTGTTCAGAAAACCAAACACCTTTCAGTGGAATCTTCCTTTTTAATAGAACATTCACCGTACTCTTCCTTTCAGGGTTTTGAACCTTGTTTTTCCTCTGGATGTTGCGAAACTTTCCTTGACTAGATCTCCAAGTGTACATCCCGTATTGTGTAGAACAGGTATTTGAACTTGGTAATAAGAGTTTCCTTTGGGGAAATGATAAGCATGTTTATGATTTGTGTCACCCTGCTATAGTTGTCAATTGCTCATGAGTTACTGTACAGTGAACCAAGTTTAGGAGCTGGTTGCACATGCTGCAAACATCTGCCTTAATGACTGGAAGGTGAATTCTTCAAAAAGACTTTTCTACTGCTATTTTAGTTTTATGCCTTTTCAAAGAGAGGAGTTAACATATTATGTAAAATCTGCATCGACTTCATCCATTTTTTAATGGGTTCTTAGCACTGCTAGTTTCTGACAGCTGTTTTGAGAAGAAAATACGAAATATATGATTTCAGTGGTATTCACTCTTCCCTTACAAGAGTATCTTTCAATAATTTTTTTTCAGCTACTGAATTAGTTATTTCATAAACAAAATAAAACATGTGGAGTTAGAAGTGAAATCTCACTCAGAATTTCCATTTTAACTTTTGTGGCTTTAACCCAGACTCTTCTTGTGACCCAGACTCTTGTGACTGCAGCCTCTGTTCTGTGGCTTGATTATTAAAAAATAAATTTTTGGAGCATTGTAATACACACACTATGGAAATGCTAATTAACATACTTAGAACACTGACTAACAGCACAATGTTTTGGTATGTGTGGTTAGCATGTATTATTTCTGTTAGCTATTTTGAGAGTACAAATACTGCACATTATGATACGGATTAGTCAGTTTGTCATGTAAGCGCTAGGATCTTCAGGAATTAATTTATCCACAGGAATTAATTAGCTTTAAGAGAAAATTGCAAACACTGAGAGTCCCCTCTGCCTAAAAAGATACTCTAATACCTAATTTCAAGTGGGTTGGAAATTAGGAGCATTCTCCTGTCCTGTTTGTCTGTAGTTTGCACAAAAGAGAGAAGACTCCATATAATGGTAGGATTTGCTTTTGACATTTTTTGGGAATACCAGTCTGGGAAATAACAGGCAGGGAAACTTTGAGAACCTGAGGCTAAAATGTATGCAGTGGGATTCAGTAGGTGAGTACTAGATGTCTGTGTTCCTGGAGACAGTGGAGATTCATGATATACAGACATGGAGTAGGGAGAACTATCCCAGTGGCCAGCTCTGGGGGGTCTTACTGCAGTTTGCATACACACCTTTCTGTTGAAATTGAGGCATGAGGGTGCTAGATCCAGAGAAGAACCAAACAGTGGAGATACATTCATTCAAAACTTGACTCTACTGTGTTTTTGGATCAGTCTAGCTCCTAGGATCAATTTCTGGGCTCAGTAAGTTCCTCCTAAGGCAAGACAGATGTGAAATCTAGGCTCACAGCTACCAGAGAATGACACAGACCTACTTCTGCTTTAAAGGCCATTGCTATGCAGACATAGTGGAAGAGATGCCAAACCCCAGGCTCTGAGAGGAGCTTGTTTGGTGCCTGTGGCTGGAGTACAGTCTGAGCCAGCACTGAATGCCTTCCAAAGAAGAGAGGAGATAGTAGTGGTGGTGAAGGGGATGTTACTCATCTTTTGTATCATGTGCTTCCATGTATAACACAGCAGCAGCAATGACATCTAACATACAGGTTGGATGGCTACAATGACTGGTCTTGCCATGAGGCTGTTGAAGATATATCTGCAATAAGGTTACTAATTACCTTTAAGCATTTGTTTTCCAGTATTTTGGAGGAATTTTATTACGAGTTTTAGAAATTGTTATTATTTCATTATGAAATAGGAAGAAATGAAGAGATGGGTAGAACTTGAAGATCTAGAGAGTTCTGGAAAGGTTAAATATCTGTAACTATGTGCAAGATATCACAGTTTTGTGTGTTTGGGGCCCCAAAGCTTGACTAAGTCATATTTTGGTTCATAAGTGCTGTGATATGGGATTCTGAAACTAGGCAGTGTTTCTAGGATATTTCTGAAAAGGGTATTTATGTCAGTAATCACTTCAAATTTCTGGATTTTTATATTTATGTCCAGTTCTAATCTACCAAGTCATACAGTCTCAAGCTTTAAAATCAATCCTTAATTTTCAGTGAATGGAAGGTCTCACCATCCACAACAAAAGCAGCTGTGCTGAATCTAAGTATTCAGGATTAGGACTAGGAAGTACTATTGACCCCAGATTTGGTTTTAGCAGCCTATTTTATGGCTTGGAAAACATGTTGCTCATTTATTAATCCAAAAATCTTCTAACCATTTGTGATGGTATCCAACCTTGCGTAACCCTGTAGCTGAGGTAGCAGCGTGGAAGAACAGTGGTGACAGATTGCTTGTATTTCAGTTGGACATTGCTTTTTCACTTGGACCCTGGTATAGTTCATAGAGTTTCCTTTTCTCAAACCTGACTTGCTGTGTGACCAGAACTGGGAGGGTAACATGGCCAAGAGGAAAGTGAACTGTGGCTAGAACATCCTGCAGAGAGGGTAGGTCTGGCACTACAGCAGTGCCTCCTGCTCTCCCCAAGGGGCACCCAGCAGGCTGAGGTGATTGCTGAGCAATGCCAGCACTGCCTCAGGGTTCTGTTGGGAAGAACTTTGCACCTAAGGGCAGCAAACTGGTGTATCTGTTTCCATCTCCATTTATTAGCAGCAAGAAATTCAACAAACTACATAATATTTGAGCTGTCAGCTGCCTAAAATTTCACTGAGAGAAATTTTAAGTCAGACGCGATAGCTTTCAAATGCTTCCACACCTCTTGGGGAATGTAGGTGTTAAACTAAGGTTTTGAGGTATTAAGATTTTGGGGGTAAGATAAATATTTTTATGCCTTTTAGATGCTACCCATGGGCTTCTAGCAGCCTGCTTTGCTTTCCAAGGTCAAAAAGCCCACTGTGCTTTATTGTGGCAGATGACATGAGTAAAACTGTGCTTTAAAGCAGCTTGCATGTAAGGCCTCCTTTGCAAAGCGTGAAGGAGAACCTATAGTGTGATATTTGATCTTTTAGAATCTCTAGTTGAGTGAAATGCCTTAAATAGAAAATAGGCCTGTTCTGAATGAAAACCTATCCTGGGCACTGTGCAGATAGGCACCTTTATTGCTTCCAGAAGAACTTGTCTCATGTAAATGGATATTCTGTTACTAGAGAGCTCTTTTTTTAAAAAAAAGCTTTAATAGCCTTTTAAAAATAACAGAACAGTGTGGAATGCTCTATTTTATAGCTTAGCTGTATTCACCTTGCTGTAACTAACCCTGGACTGCTGTCACCATATCTGAGGCTTTTGCCTGCAATTGTGTTGATTTACAAAATCCAATGGATCCCATAATCAAGTTCCAAAACAGTGTAGATGAGGATGACAGCAGTAACAGAGGAATAGGCTTTTTTGTTTGTTTGGGTTTTTTCCCCCACTAAACCTACCCACCCACCACCGAGAACACCCAGATTATAAATCCTTCCAAAGGTAGCAAAAAATATGTATGTTTGAACTGATTGCCATTAGGAAACGCAATATTTACCATTTTTTCACATTTTTATCTTTCTGCACTATGTTTTGATGGTTTTTTGGTGTTTTTCCCAAAGTTTATGGCATGTGTGTAATGAACCTGCATCAAAACAGGCTCAGTTCTTCCATTTTGAAGTGCAACATGAAATGAGTGTCATACAGGATATAAGCTTTCTTTAATAGTTACAGAATCTTTTATTAAAATTCCTTTTATTGGGAATTTAATAGCTATAGCTTTGTAGATTATCAGACATAGCTTTAATTCTTGGTAAAATTAAAGTCAGATTTGCTGAACCAGATAGCTACTTTAAAATCTGATCAAATCAGAAAAACAAAGTGATTCAATTAGTAGTATATTGCTCTCTCTATATACTTCAGACTCTACAACTACCTGAAAGGAGCTTGTAGCAAGGAGGGAGTCAGTCTTTTCTATCTAGTAGAAAGTGACAAAAGGAGGGGATACGACCTCAAGTTTCACAGAAGAGGTTTAAATGGATATTGGCAAAATTTTCTACGCCAAAAGGGTTGTCAACCATTGGAATAGGCTGCACAGAGAAGTGGTTGAGTCACAAGTGGTTGAGTCACCATCCCTGGAGGTATTTGAAAGATGGAGTGGCACTTGAGGCCATGGCTTAGTGTTGAACATGAAGATGCTAGGTTAACAGTTGGACTTCATGATCTTAGAGATCTTTCTCAACCTGAAAAATTCAATTATTCTGTACCAGGGACGCTGTATTTAATTGTAGGGAGAGACTAAATTTCTTCTTCTAATGTTGCTCATGATTGATGAACTGTCTGTTTAAATTTTAAAGGTCTGCTTGTCCAAATTTAAATACTTGTGGAATTGTACTGGTTTTTTTTATCTGTTTGTGGGGTTTTTTTGTTGGTTTTGGTTGGGGTTTTGTTTTGTTTTGTTTTCTTTTTTTTTTTCTTACACTGTTGTTGATCATAACGCACGCACTTAAGGAAGAGTTTGTGTTCTCAACACTGCCCAGCATTTCCCTCTCAAGAGCAGAAACTGAAAGAGCACATTGAAGGATTAACCTCTTCTAAAAAGCAGACATACTTAAGTAAGCATACTTATCATTCTTCAGGGGGAATCTTAGCTGGACTAGAAAATATATCTGCTCTTTCTCTGGGCTAATGGCAGCAGGAGTCACTTCAGAATACACAGCCATGAGATTCCAGACCCAGCGTGGGTGATGCACAATGTGCAGTGCACAAGCAGGAGCTCTTTGAGGTTCATGCTGATATCCAGTGAGGTTGGCATCCATGTGCTTCCCTGCTTCATGTAGGACAGTGATGGTTGTTCTCTGTCACCTGCATGCCTGACTTGTTTCTCCTCCTCCCTGGCCCATTCAGGCTGCTCACAAACTTCATCCCCTGTGCCCAGCAGTGCTGCCTGCAGCACCTACTGGCAGCTTTCAAACATTTCTGTACACAGAGTTAGCCTCAGCCTCTGCCTCTGAAGGCATTTCTCAGCATTGGTCAGAAGAAAACCTGACATATGAAATTCATAATTAAAGCCACAGATGATAAAATTTGGAAAGTATGTCTAGAGTGTCTGGATAAAGTTTTGCACGGACCAGTGCAATCTTTGGCTGTGCCAGGCAACTGCCTTTTGGAAACATTGGGTGGCCTGAAATTGCTCTCTTTAGCTTTTGCTTATGTAAAAATTATCAACTTCATGACAGCATCTGTTACTAACCCAAAGGTCTTGCATTTATATGAAATAGAACCAGATGCAGACTATTAAATGATCTGAATATTTTTTAAATTACTTCATTGATATTTTGTCTCATATTTTCTTACAATTCATGATTAATATTTTTAAAGGTGATTTATCTTTCATCTTGGGTTCCACTATTGTTGACTTAACCTTAAGAAAACGTGATAGAACTTGAGAAGGAAGATCACTTGCTGAATGTATTTTTAAAATATATTTCAATTAGTAAAACATGCATTAAAGTTGGTAGAGTTATAAATTTTAGACATTAAAAGAAAATTATGTGGTTTTTTTCTTTTTTATTTTTCCACAAGCAGGGGAAAGCTGAGGAATTTTTGTTCTTTTAATATACTGCTGTGGGTGATAAAGCAATGTCAAATAGATTAACAACTTTTGACCAATAGCTATGATTGGTGTGGTAGAATATATGTAGCAGGGTGTCGCTTTCCCCATTTTGTAATACTAACAGTATGTTATAACAATTAAAGGACAAAATTATCATCTTATTTTTGGTGGCAGAAATGCAAGGAATATTTATCCTGAAAGAAAAAAATTATTTATGGAAAAGCTTTCTGAGGTTTCTAGTAAAGCTGTCTGGTTGCTCCAGCAAACAGAAGTTGCAGGCAATTATCTGAACACCATAGAACTGAAGTTTCTGAATTAAATTTAGCACTTGTTTCACTATATTGCTGGAGGCAACACTGCACATGCCTGAAGTCAAGTATGTATTTGAATACTTTCACTGAATAAAATTATTTTAAAAAATATAAATTACTATCTACCATGTGAATTCTATTATGTTCCTTTTTGAAGTTATTCAATGCTTGAGAATGTCTGCTAATTTTGTCTCTATAACTTTTTTTAGTGTTACATATATTTATTCTTAGAAAAAAAAAATTAAAAATACTGATTTTAAGAATAGTACCTTAAGCTCTCAATTGCAGTTTTCCTAACGCCAAAAAAAAAGTAATAAAAAGGACAAAGTGTGTTCTCTACAAGAATTTTCGAAGTTATTTCAACAAATGGCAACATTATCAATAAAAACCTATTTGAATCATTATCACACCACATCTCAAGAATTATGTGACACTTGGTGAAACATCAAACCTTCATAGGGAAATGAAATAATGGCTAAAATTGTGATGAAATACTGTGAGCTTTGTTCTTTGTAAAAATTCTATATTCCAATTGCAAAGATTGTAAAGAAAATACTCTAGTCTTCTTCCTATCACTTTCCAAAGCAAATTGTGTTTTCTCTCTAACATCTGAAGAAATAAATGTATTTTCATTTGCATGAGGTACAGAGGTCTGATGTAATCCACAAATGCAAGATGATAAACAATAAGTGAAATTAGAGTGCAGTGTAAGGAAAGCTGATGATGTATCCGACAACTCTGCTGCCACTTTCGTGATTTGATAGGTAAATGCTATGAAAAAATTTTTCAGTTTTCTTGCTTGTTAGTTTTCTTTCAGAAAAGGGATTTATAAAACTATGCAGTAGAATTCTTTGCTGTGAGGGTGGGGAGACACTAGAATAAGTTTCCCATAGAGGCTGTGTGTGCCTCATCCCTGGAAGTGTTCACCCAGGCTGGGTAGGCACTCTGAGCACCTGGTCCAGCAGAAGGTGAAAGGATGGATATGGAGATGCTTTTTAAGAGCATCAGCAGTTCTTCTTGGAGTTGCTAACTGGTCCTGGTATCAGAGAGTTATTCCATGTCATACCCTAAAATTTCTGCCTGACCCCCACCACCTTGACAGAGAAGACAGTTCCGGTTTGGAAATGGAAACCATCACATTTACAAATAAGAGGTCTACAGTGTTAAACCTCTGTTGAACAGAATCACTGCAAAAAAATATGAGGAACAATTGTTTCAATGACAGTTAGTCAGTTGAAAATACCCCCATATAAGAAACTTGAAAACACAGATCTTTATTTGAACATTTATAGTCTAATGTATAATTGTATATGCAGATTGGTAGGTCCAGTTATCTAGGCTAAATTCATTCCCACACTGAGTGCTGGTTTAGTACTTTAGTCCAATAAACATGAAGTGGGTTTTATTTATTAAAAAATTATCAGCTAAATTTGAGATTCTCTGTTGTTCAGTAACTTGATTTCTTAGCTTTGAGAATCCATTTTCTTCCTATTTTTCTATGAAAATAAAAGTTTTGGGGGTGGTGAGGGGGCTTCCTTTTTATTTTGTTCTTTTTTTCCCTTCATGCACCTGCAGATTTCACACTGCTTTTTAAATAGCTATGTTTGGTAGTTTAAGTGTTTCCTGTCACAAAAACAAATGTCCCAATGAACACCAGAAACTGTATGCTGTTCAGTGACTCATTAAGCTTCTCAGAACACATTTTTAGCAAATAAATTAATATAATTCATAACCACAGGGCAGCATTTATAGTCTGTTTGAGGAAGATGAATACAGAGTAATGTATGACATATGTGATTTTCTTTTTTATTCTTTTTTATTTTTTTTATTTCTTTTTTTCTACAGATATCTGTGAAAATGGATTAATGATACATTTTTCTTGCTCATATCTGTGCCCCAATACTCATCTTGTTTTCCATGCAAAAGTGCGTAAAGTGGAGAGAGGCTTTGTTTAAAGTGCAAGGAAGACACAAATATGAAATGGAAACAAGACAGTCATAGCAATATATAAATAAATAAGGAATGTATGAGATCAGTATCTTGCAGACTTAGGGCACGTGAGCATCTCATGTGAGCTGTCCTGCTGACTTCAGTGGAAAGCTCACGTGATTTATTGAATTATCCAAACAAAAATTCTTGCATTAGACACAGGAATGGCTTTAAAGTACATAATTTGCTTCTCTCTCTTTGAGGACTGCGTGCTCTTGCATAAGTGACATTGAGGTCAGAGCACTCCCTCTTCTTAAAAGTTCATGCATGGAGATAATAATAATAATAAAAATTCAAATAAATTAAACTCTTATTTCTTTTATAGACCTTTGAGATCATTGCTTTAAGTTCAGTATTTTATCATTCCTTTTGTTGTTATTCCTTTGCATTCCCTTGAAAATGCCAGAGCTTTGTCAAGCGTGCCATCAAGTACCTCATCAGTTTGGACATGCAGTGTTTAAAATGTCAGTTTGCCAATATTCTGCTTATGGTAAAATAACAAAGAAAAGGGTTCACAGTCAACATGGGAACTTCAGTGAGTCTCCTCTCTTCTCACAAGACTTATCAAAGACCAGGACGAACTCTGCTGCTCACTGTTTCCAACACACACACACTAGAGAAGGACCATTCTCTCTTAAGAACGAAAAAAAACCTTCTAAGATCCCCAAAAAGCCCCAAAACTCCAACATGATATTGTATTAAAGCCAGAAAGGACTGTGGTAACAGTAAAGAGTTGTCCAATGTCCCTGGACATCTCTTCAGAAGGACAGTCACTGCTAATTTGTTAGATGATGGTCCTGACAGTAGCAACCTGCCTCTTGGGGGATGTGTTGGTACCTTCTCCTCCCTTGTTGTCTTCCCAGGCCTGCCTGTAAATACTGCTTGTCTTGTTAAGACCTTATTGCTGTTAGATTATGTAGAGAACTCTTGTGTAGTGTCAACTTTAATTCTTCTTTCCAGTCCTGTCCTGATAATTTCTCCTGTTGACAGACAGAAAGAAAAAAAGTCACATATATGTATGTAATGAAAACATATTTATTATCCTTGCACTAGCTTAGTGCTTTTGAATGGTTTTTCAAAATAATATTGTTTAATCTAAACTGTTCAGGGTTGAAATTTTATTTTTCTCTTCTCTTATGGATGAGATCTTTATCTCCTTTCTGGTTTACATCTATGCTGACAGGTTTATGACATCACTATGTTTTCCCAACTATAACAGTGCAGACAACTGCTCCTAGCAGTGAAAAACTACCTGTGTAGGACTTAGAAATGACAGGTGTGAGATTTGTGAATGGATAAGCTATCAAGAGCTATTATTAACAAAAATTCAGTATTTATTGGACACTGCTTTGTCCATAATGTCAGTAACTCCTGCAGTTTCATAAAAGCAACTTTTATCTCTGCAGTTTGGGCCAGAGTGGTTGCTATAGAATGTATCAGAAGACAACTGCTTCATGCAGATTAAAGAGGAGGAAAATTCTCCAACATGGTCCCATCTTGTTTTTAACCCAGACATCTGCAGAGGAGGTGCCAGTCCTGTCAGCATCTCCTAATATAACCCAAGGCACTTCAGGGTTTCTGTAGGTCAGAAGAAGTTGGTCTGGGCCTCACGACTACAAAGATTTTTCTCTTTTAATTGTAGTGAATGTGAAGTAGGAATTCAGTAGCAAGACTGGTCCAAGCAAAAGCTTGCACACTAAAACAAATAATTAAAAAAGCTTAGATTAGAGGCAAATTTCCCTAAGCCATTATCTCTGGCTCACCACTGGCTACAGCCTTGGCTGAAAGTGCACTTCCACAGTGGGACTGCAGGGATAAAGCTGTTTCACCAGGCATGTAGCACCAGCCACATTCCTAATGTGGGAGAATTCTCTAGTTACTCTGTGAAGTTTGAATTTTAAAATGAGGCTGGTGGATGGATCCAGCTGTAAATGCTAATTGCAGAGTGATGTGGAGTACATTAGATGTACTTCAACTCTGTACTTCAGAGCCTTGATCCTATTTCTAATTACAATCAGCCTAGGGGAAGAAACAAGAGAAGCCTTATGAAAAATGGGCCCAAACCCAACTATGTGAATATGCCTGACCATGTTGCACAAGTGCAACCTAGGTAATGCAGGTGACTGACCCAAAAGTTTAAAATATCCTCTCTGGCTTTAAAATTGATGGGTCACATTCCCAGTTCATATTCGCAACTCATCTGGGATAAAATGTTTCTCTGTGAGAATTTATTTGCATTTCTACAGAGCTAATTACTGCTTTTTTGTATTTTCTCGTATTATGCATAGGAGTGTAGTTTCATTTCACACTCAATGCTGAGACAATGCCCTCCCTGCCCACAGGGCTTGCCTACTTTCATCTACAGGCAGGATGCTCAGAGCTACTTCATCTTTGTGCTAGAAATATGTACAGCAATTGTGAAGTACACTTGCAGGACTCTCCCTAACAGCTCTGTTTGGGCCTGAGGCTGAAGTTAGAGTCTGCCTAAAAAGACAAGAGCTGAGAGATGATATTAAACCATTATGGCACAGACTAAGTCCGTTCACCTCCCTCAGGTATTGTGAACAGAAAAGCTGTAACAGGCAGCTCAGCTAAGTCACTTCAGATGTGTATGGCAGGGATAAATAATTGCAGTGTGACACCCACACTGATGAGTTGCTGGCTTCAAGCAAACTGCAGTGCAAGTTTATGAGAGCTGTGAGCTGCTCTGAGCCTGGTACAGGCTGGGGCTCTGCATGAGCAGACCAGCCACATCCCAGAGTGAATGCAGGCTCACAAGCAAGCTTTTCATGCTGCAAATCACTGACTTGTGTTGCCACGAGACAGGATTTGGAAAGCAGCATCTCAACAATTTAGCTTCTGTAGGCAGCACTCCTGGAAGAAAATGCAAGTCACAAAATTGTGACTGGCATCTCATTCGCTCCAAGTACTTCAGCCTTGATATAAAAGCCAAAAAGCCAGTAAGTGAAATCCACACTAATCCTCCAGCAATGTCAGCATGGTACCAATATCAAGAGAAGAGGAGTCAGTCATTGAAAGTAGAAACATCCCTCATCCAAAACAGTGCCCTGGTGACTCTAAGAACTCGGTGTTTATGCCAGAGGGTATAAAAGAAAAGATGGATAGAGAAAGAAAAAAATGGCTTGACAGTTTATCTGACAATGATCCAGTTAAACAGGAAGACAGCCCCTCTCAGTATAAATCTTTAAAACTTTTTTGAAGTCTATGCTTGGCTGCACCAGTACTCATGACTCTTACTCATGATTTTGATTTTGAAATAACAGCTCAGCAGTCCTTTGGCTTTCTCATTTCAGATTACCAGGCTGCAAAGGCATTGAAACTTCCCATAAGTTCTGGTAATTAAAAAAAATAATAATAATTAAAAAAAAAATCAACAACAAAAAAAAACCCAAAACCAAACAAACTAACTAACTAACTAACCAACTAACAAACAAAAAAAAGCAGTTTTTAACACTAGGCCATTGGTTTTCTATGTGTGCAGTTTTTTGATTGAGGAGAAGAAAGCTAAAAGGATAATTTGATTGCTTTACTGCATATTTTGAATTCAAATTGACTGTGGGCTTTTAAAATGCAAATTCAATAAACTAGTGCTTAGATACACACACTTTAGTTTGCAGCTGCTTTTAATGTTAACCATTTATGCTGTAAATAGCATGAAGATGAGATAGGAAAATTGGTTGATGTTCAGCCATGACATATGGACAGAATTTTGACTTCTGTTGTCTTGGAAAAACATCTCTAGTTTAAAAAAAATCAGGTGTTCTATATATTTGGCAAAATTGATGTGCAGAATAGAACCATAGCCAAAGTTTTCTAAAAGTTAGAAAGGATGAGCATTTGGTTTGATTTGGGACGTGAGTAAAGCTTAGCTCTGAAGCCTATTTCTCTGCCAGGAACCATACAGGTTTCTATTGAACTCCTTAGTGAATTTTTTTTTTTTTAAGAAAAGTGTTTCTTCCAGAGCCTTCCAAAACTTAACATCCATTGGAATAAATGCTTTTTTGATGTTCATTTTTCAAATTAATTACTTAATCAAAAACTAAGTAAAGGAAAACCTTGAGAATCCTGAATATTTGGTCATTAGGACTCCCCATGTAGCTACAGTCCCCACAGGTCTGGAATTTGCTTACAGCTCCTTTTCTACTCAAAGGCCCATATTCCACAGCCATATGCACAGTCCAAAGCTGATCTGAGTACAGTAAAGCACTACACAGTGTCAGGCTGTCAGAGAAGAAGTCCTGGGAGATGTTTTGCAGAGCCTTCCCGCCAGCAGCCTGACAACACCTATGTCAGAGCAACTCTACACAGCAAGAAGCACAGTTTGTGTGGAGCACTTGGGAACTTACCTCCTTTTTTCATGCTATCAGCTACTATCACAAACTATTCCTCCATGTTTAAAAAAAGAAAATGAAGATGTTCCAGGTAATTACACTTCTGCTCTGTGAAATCAGTCATAAAAGGGCATTCTGGGATGTCACAGATTTTGTAATGTAATGCTTTAATTAGATGCCATGTCCACAACAGCCTGCAGTCCAAAGACATCAACTTTACCTGAAGTTTTTGAAGGACAGAAAGAAAGAGATGGTAGATAGCAAGATAATTAGCAGTTTTATGTGGCAGAATATTGTGGTTTTAGCAGGGAAGTGTGGAGCCAGGGAGGGTTAAGGGCGATGGAAGTGACAGATATTTTGTAGGAACTGAGTACTTTTTTTCCTTGAAGGGATTTGTTATTTAAAGGCCAACATTTTACCATTGCAGAGATCTCTGAATTCTGAAAAATATTTGGACTTTGGTTGAGCGCTGTTGCCATTACAAATATAAGACTTTCTGTCCAAGGAAAGTGCAAGGAGATGGCATCTGAGAAAGCCAAATCCTTATGTAGAGAGGACTGAGGGCACTGATAATACAGGAGTCTGTAGAAAAGGAAAAGACATGCCATGCAAAAGGCCCAGATGCCACATAGCTGATTTAAATAATTTCTGAGAAATCTAATCGTGCCTTTTCACTGCTCCATCAGGGCCCTGAATCTCATTCAAATAATTACTTGTCTACAAAGAAGTTGCAATAGCATCGATATTATTTTTCTTATCTTTTTTTTTTCTTTCCCTTTCTTTGCCTTTCCCATTTCTTATCTTTAAAATGGGACTTTTAAAGAAGAGGCAAAGGAAATTTGAGCATTTTTGTAATATAAAAGCAGGAGGTGGAATCCATTTTCCCTAATTTTGTGTCTGTATTCTAGATGTTTGCTGTTGAGCTCAATACTTGGCTTTCTGCCTGTTTCAAAGTGATGGGTTTAGACATTTTCTACCTTATCTTTAATGTCTCTTTTTAGGATAAGAGGACATTCACCCCCAAAATGCCTGCTTCTAAGTATAAGAGACAGCTGCACAGTTTCACAGTAGCACAGGCTACACTGTGCTCAGTCTGATCCTGTGCAGTATGCCTTATTCAGCCACAGATAGCCTGTAGTATCTTTTCAAAACATCTCATGATTTCATGCCCATTACCCATATATAAACCTCTCACTGACCAGGATAGTAGTGCTTCCCTCTGTCTGATGCCCTGTTAGCCTGGGGGTGGGCCAGGGCAGGTGACCATCCTCCGTTAAGAAGAATCACAATCCTATTTGGAGCTACGAAGTGTTACACTGGTTGCAGTAATTTTAATGCCATGCTACTTATTCATTATGCTTTAAAACACATTGAAGAGGTGAAGTACTGAGAAGGGTTTAACGTTAAAATAATGAGGAAAAAAAGCAAAGCTATGAGTTGAGCAGAAGACAGTGAGAGAATTCTCTTGAGGAAGTGTAGGTCAGGGTTTGTGCAGTTCAGTAATCAAAAAAGTGTAACTTTTAGTTCAGCTTTATGGTAAATAGCTTTAGGTCTACCTGGTGTCTGACTCCTAAGAATCTTTATCCTTCCTCAGTGGAAATAACTGGATTCTTAAAAATATGAATTATTGAATTCTGTAAAGGTAGTCCAGGCAGGAAAGTTAAAACTGATTTAAACAGAAGAGTGCAGCCCTCTGTGATTCTGACATTTCTAAAGGTTTGGAATTTATTAAGATAACAAGGTAAATCCTTCTGTTTTCCAGAAAGGAACAAATCTCCTCCCAACCAACAATAAATTAATTTTCCTAATTTTTGTGGATGGACATACAATTTCTCTTTTCCTCTTTCAAAATCCAGCATTCAAAAATCAGTTGGCTTTTCAAAGATTTATTTATTTTTGGATGTGCATGAAACAGTGTCTTGCCAGGACCTGAATAATTTAGAACAGGACAAAAACACATGTGGGATTTCTCCTTTAATCAATGTCAGTTCCATATACCCTGCAAAGGGATTTTCCAAAGGTTAATATATATTAATGTATTGTCATTACTAATTTCTTCTCCATATAAATAAGATAACATTTCTACTGAAGTAAGGTCAAAATGGCACTCCACTTATAGTTCTCTAATTCTTTTTTACCTTTAAGACTTCCTAACACCTTTATTGAAGATCAGTTGTAGCTTCCAAAGGCAACCATAAACTTCTGGACAAAACAAAACAAAAAACAAAACAAAACAAAACAAAACAAAACTGAACTTTCCCCTTATTGTTTTCTGTGAATTCAGTTATGAAGAGTTCCACTAATGGAGCTGCTTATATATACCTCAAATCTTATAGATCCCCCTTTTCTATGGAAGGGAGACCTGAATTTGCAACATATTTTAAACTGCCTTCTGTCTGTGCATGGGATGGTGTACATGTAGTCTCTGTGCCTCCATCAAATGTTAGTCTGTCACTCAGTGGTTCAGGCATTAAACATAATAAGGAGGTAGTGCAAGGTGTTCAGGATAGTTTGAAATTAAGCTGGGTCCTCAGCCACCTCCAGAGTTTCAGGTCCTGCAGAGTTAATCAGAGTAAATAATCTTCAGTGGATGGTGGGTCTGGATTTAGGATTTGAACTGAGATATGCAGAACCAATGTGCTGATGCTCTTAGAGAATGGCAATATTCTGTAGCCTCTTGCAATCCTCAAGCTATTAGTCTTATCAATATCTACTTGTGTTTAGGAATATCTACTCCTTCATTTTTCTTCCAAAACTGAAACTGACACAAAGAGAATTTCCTCTGAGACAAGAAAGAGACAGAAAATCTTTGAAAGTCTGTGCTAACACATTTTAGCCAGATGTACAAAGATTTTCCTATTCCTTTCCTATTGATTTATCTGATTTCAGTTTTTCTGTCTTTCTGCTTTGTTTTCTTTCAATAGTAAACAAAATACCCACCCATGAAAAGAAAAATGGAAAAAGAATTGTAAAGCATAGGTCCATATAGTCTTGAAGCAGCTATTTTTAAAGAAAAACATTTTTAGTGAAATATCTGTAGTAGAGCTACTAATTGTATTTAGAGCATTTAATCTAGATATGTAATTGCTTTAAGAATAATGTCTTTTCTCAACAAACATTTGGTTCATTTCTCTGATAGTCCCTTGTGAAGTCACTGAAGAAAGAAAAAAGGAGGACATCAAAGGACTTCCAAAACCAACAGATTCATCATCTTCCAGGATAAAATTTTTGTAAGAGCCAAGTCTACTGTGGAAAAGCAATATCTCAGCAGGAGGGTGCAAATTCACTCACTGTTTCTTTTCCATCCATACAAATCTTCAGAAATGGTATAATGACTGTAAGGCAAATGAACTCAGGAGGAAGTTTTCTCATCTGCAGCATCAAATCTAAGAAGAGATAATCTATCCAAATAAGGGTCCAAGGCACAAAATAGAAGAGAGCACTGAGAAACTCCATTTTGAAAGACTGACAGCTGGTACAGAGGTGTCAGCATCAGTTAGAGCTTACCATAAAATCATGGCAATACATTTTCAGAATCACTTGATTTTGAGATGTCAGACATGGACTTAGGCCAATTTTGATCCATTCAGAGTTTGGCACTGGTGGGTGTTGAATGTCTTTACATCAGTTTTGGACTTTGTCCCTCACTTTAATCCATATTTTGCCTTGCAAGTCTACAAGATGGGACTGATATATTTCAATAAGTCTTTGTGAATCTGATCCAGAGCCCTTGCCTGATCACAGATCCTTCTGCTGTGGCAACTAAAGCTTTCTATGCCAGAGAAATACTCCATTAAAATCTTTGGAAAAGACAACTCACCTGAAAGTGACAGGAAGGCATTATTGCTTTAGTTCTCCAAAACAAAGCCTTTGGTTACAGAATGACTTTTCTAGACTGGATCACTTCATTTCAGGTTTGAAGTTTTGGAGTTTAGTTGAGTGTTTTTTTGGTTTAGTTTTTTTTTTGTTTTTTTGGGGTTTTTGTTTTGTTTTGTTTTGTTTTGGTGGGTTTTTTTTGTTTTTTTTTTGTTTTTTAATTTTTTTTTTTTAAGCATAAAGATCAGATTTCTGAAAACGAAAATATGTAAGGTAAAATGAGAAATCCCTAAGATTTCATTCATTGTATCTCAGCATGTCCTGTCATACTTCTCACCACTCTGACTAAAAAGAATTATTAAAAGAACAATTTTGGTCTTTGTTTTTTTAAATTTTTATGTTTTTTTAATTTTTTTTTTTTTGGTCATGCATTTCCGTAAGTCAACACATCTCAGAGCTGGAAATTTGCAGTTGTTTATCCATAAGTAATTGTATTTACAAAATACAGCTATCACATTACTCAGGTCAAAAGCCAATTTATTTATAATACAAAACATTTGAAAACTGACATCTGTTCTTGAAATACACAGAACTTCTGAATTGACGTCAGTGATGCAACCACACAGAAGAACGTTTCCGGTGAATTTCCTTAGTGTTTTTATCTGTATGATAACTCAGCTCAATATAGTGAAAGCTGCTTGCTTTTTTTTTTTTTTTTCATTCTACACAATGGTGTAAAAGGGTAAATTTTAAAATGCCTTAATTATGTGAACCAAATTCAGACTTGGCAAGCATAGTTATCTTTATATAATGAGGGTCTTTTTTTTTTTATACAGATACAGGCACTTCTGGGAAATTGCCCTTTCTGTAGAAGATGAAACCTTGAAAGCTGGGATCATTTGTGAACTGGAGAGTGAACAAGCAGAGCTATGCTTTCAAGTTTTCCTTTATTTTTCAAAAGGTAAACTGTCTGCAGTAGCTATTGGATTTCTCTAAGAAGATAATATTTTCTGAAAATATTTCTAGCAGTGACTTAAACGGGGATTTTTAAGTCTTTATCATAATATGAAACATATTGAGAGAATAACTTATTACAGCTACTGATATTATCATTAAAATGCAAATTATTTCCCTGGATTCCATATTTGTGAGAGATTGCTGTAGGATTTCTTATTTGAAAAGGACTCATTAAGAAATAGGGTTATTTTTTCTCAGCTATTTACAGTGTCAGCCTATAAGAAGGCAATAAGGAAACAAGTTTTCTGGGACTATCAGTGATAGTTCAATATCTACATATAAAGGGTCTTTCACCTAACTATACAATAATGAGCAAAACTATTGAAAGCGGAAAAATCAAGTGTAATTTTAAAAATATCTATATGTGGCAAATTCTTGAGGTATTTTGGGTTCTTGAATATATTTATTACCTAAGTAGTCCATCTCTGATGCTGAGTAATTCAAAATTTAGGTATCTCCTGAATCCTTGAGACTTATTTCATCTTCTCTAGTTAATGATTGCACCAGTGGCTAACCCAGGCCCATACACCTGCTTTATGTTAATCCTATTATTTAAGAATGGGAAACACCATTAGAACATCTAGTCTATCTAGTGACCTACTCTTTATCATTAGTAGGAGTGATTAGTATATTTCAGACCTCATAGCAGGATTCTTTTCTTGCTTCATAAGCAGTAGAAGGATTTACATTCTTCCGAGGACAGGAATGATACCATTTATATGGAATATGAAGGCCCCAGTCAGCCAAGAGGCACATGTAGAGGGTTTAGTCCACCCCCAGCACAGCCTGTTCTAGACTTAGATCCACAGAGGGGTAAGTTCTGACCCACAGACATGCACGTCTGGCCAGCCCAGCTTGATGATACTCTGCATATCCAGATTTACAGCGACTTCCTAAAGAGTTGGGGAACAGCTAAATTCTGTCTGCTTTTCTTTCTCAAGGATTCTTTCCTTCTCTTTTCAAATGCACTCCATATTTTCACAAAACTTCCAGAAATGTAACTATTTTTGAATTTTTTTACCCTTTTTAAAGAATGAAACTAGGATGGTGCATAGCACTTACCCGACAAACCTTTTACTAGATTACCTGGTTTCAAAAGTATCCTTTCTTAAGACAATCAGAATTACTAAAAAAATCATCTTAGGAGAGTCATAAGGCTAAGTGTAACAAGTAGTTTTCCAAATTTAATACAAAATGTGCCATATAATAGTGAATTTCTCCAGCTCTCCCTCTCCCTCTTGAATACCCACATAAAGTATTTCACTGTGGAGGGTCGTAAGTGTGACTTGAGTGATTATGACTGAAGTGCAATGAGTGTTTTCAAGAATCAAGTTTGCTTGTTCCCTTTAGGAATATAAAACTGGATGTCGCAATGGCCTCAAACAATGACACAGAGCTTGCTTAATCTGCAGAATTACTAGTAATGTAGGTGATGCATGAAGAAGGGCTTTGCATTTTATTCCATGAGGATAGTGTGTTTTAGATGGAAGAATAAATTGGATTTTGATTAAAACAATGGAAATAGTTTTTGAAAATCTTCACTCATGCTCTCTTTTTTTTTTCTTTTTTTTTTTTCTTAAGCTTTTAGCTGCCACAGTTGCTGTTTCCAACAAAGTATTGAGGGTTCTAAAATCAGTGGTTTGGAAGCAATATTGTTTTCTAATGTGTCTAAAATTTCTTTTGTCCAAATAGATGGTTTTTTTTTTAAGTATATCATGGGAGCAGAAACATGCTATAGGGAGAGGTAGACAGAACACAGAATAGGTGAATATTAAATGGCCAGTTAGGCATGAAAAGTAAGTTTTCAACTGCTAGTACAGTGAGATTATATGATAACTTTAATGAAATTGTGGTGACATGAAATGTGCCTATTTTTATTACGTTGATGGATAGAAGTGTATGATATTCTTGTCTGTAAGAAAAGAGACCAAGAAAATAAGTGCCCTGCAACTCTATGCCACATCATTTGGACATCCCACTCATATTCTTTTTAATGGAAATTATGTGCCCAATTACTAAACTAATTTTGAAAACATGTTTGCTGTTTAAAAATTGTACAGGACCTTCAGAGAATGTGTGTTGTGTTGTCAAATGAGTCTCCCTTTGAGCTAGATATCAATCAAAACCATGACATTTTGAACCGACATTTTCAAAAACAGATGGCTAGCACTAGATTCTGAGATTCATATTTAGGACTTCATGGAGTTATCAGAAATGCAAGCTTTAAAAATGGAGACTTCAGTAACTACAAAAAAAGCCTATATGCAGACTTTGAAAACAAGAGCATTCAAAACTACCTATGTGTCTGAACTCTGAAGAACAAACTACTTAGCATCATAGGCAGAATTCCTTCAATTTTATGTTATACGATATTTTTCATGGATTTTCATTCAAAATCCTCTTCTCTTTTCCACTGCATTGATGGAATTGATTAGCTTTTTTACACCTAACTTCATTAAGTGAAATAATAATTTGTGAAGCTAAATGCTCCTTGTGCAGCTAGAAGAGGCAAATCAGGCTCACTTTTCCAACTGAACCACTTAGTTTATTTCTCTAGTTGTTTTTTTTTTTTTTTTTTTCTTTGGTAAACTGGACTGCCTATTTCCCNTTTTTTTTTTTTTTTTCTGGCGTAACATGGACAGCCTATCTCCATCTGTTCCCCATTTCAAGAAGACATCATTAACCCCACTATTCTGGTAAAATGAATGAAATAAACCATGGCAAAGAAGAAGGTCCTTTCAAATTCTTTTAAAAATCCCCTAAGTCTGTGGAACAGACATGCTTTTTTGAACAAGTTTCAGAACAGTAACATGATTTACTGTATTTTCAACTCAAACTGCATCTACATTAAATCACCACTATATGTGATGTCAAGGCAAATGTAGAGATGGAAAGAAAAGCAGAACATATAAATATTTTAAGGATTTAAAGATAAGGGATTTAAGCATGTGCAGTGGCAAATCACCTCTAGAAATTTTGTTGGTAGTTTCCAGCTTTTGTAGTCTACAATAAGTAGAATTTCCATGATGATGAAGAAAGTTTGCCTTATCCTTCAGCCAATACTACCTTTCTAGGCATCATTCTACCTTTTTGGACATAATTCCAGTAAGATCTACCACAAGAATGTGTCTGTATTCTTCTACAAGCAATTCTTTTATTCAATTTCAGAGGTTGTTTGGGTTTTGGTTGAACATAGAGAATGTAACTCATCACTGAATGACAGAATCACTTATGATTCATGCATACATGGCTATTGTGAATTCATCTTTGGGAATTACTTACAGATGAGAGATTAAAATAAGTCCTCCTGCCTGGATAGCATATATTTCTGAGGTCTGAGGCTGTTGTGATACTGGGTTGTGAAACAGAAAGGTGAGTTTTGCTGAAGAAAAGGAAAACAGGTACATCTAGCTCTCCCTCTGTCCTCTGATTCAGGAAACATTTGTACTAAGGATGCTTGACAGTGGCTTTTGGACATTCCTTTATGGTTTGATTACATTTTGTGTCACAATTACAAAGTGAATTTGGGGCAAAGTGAAGTTAAGCCATGACTGCTCTTCTTTCATTATGTCAGTCATCTGGTTTTCTTGAAAGGTCTTTATTCAGAAAATAAGGTCTCAGAGGAAGTGACAGTTATCTGTATCTGTGGAATTGTCCCTCGCCAACAGTATGGCCCACGATACCAATAAAGGAATAAATTATAAAGGTAAGATTTTTATCAGTAAATGTTGCATGTGTATATCACAGCTATCTACATCAGAAATGATGCCACCACACCTATTTTATAAATAGAGGGAAAAGGGCACATTTCCTGGAAGCAGTCACTAACTTCTAGACAAGTCAATCACACCTAGATTTCTAACATTGTGTATATTTACTTGGTGCTAAAGCTGCTTCTGTAATTTATGTACTCCATAAATAAAAGAACAACCAAAAAAGTGGAGACTTGGAAACAATGGCAATTGAAACAGTCTAGATACCAAAAAATTCTTTTTTTATCAGAGATGTTTACACTTCATGCTTGAAAAGCGATATTTGTTAACATTGCTGTTGGATCAGTTAGACATAGAGATTAAAAACACATTGCAATTTTCTAACCAAAAGAAAAAGAACAGGAACTAAACTCCTCAGAGAACAATGGTTGTAGTTTCTGGAGGTGATGTTGAGTCATCAACAGATTTCTGCCCCTGGAAGAATGTTTAGGAAGTGAAAGTGCAGTCTTGGGTATTGCAACCAGCCAAAATAACGAGACAAGATCAAGTGATATGATCTGACTATGTCTGTGTCTTCTCAGAAAAAAAGTGTGGGGTTTTTTATTTTTTTTTGTCTTTTTGGTGATTGTCCTTAAGAATTTATAACTGTTTAAGATGTATCTGCAAAAGAATCCATTTCCATAGCACAGGCGCAACCTCAGACAATAATTCTACCAATTAACTCTGAATTTTCATGAGTGTCTAAAAATAGTTTTGTCTTTTAATGTTAGAACCAAAAAAATTGCTTTTATCATTTTTATCTATTACATGGTATGTGGCCAGGAATTTTCTAGGATCATCACCAAAAAAAAAAAATCACAAGCCAGAAAGTCAGAAAGTCATGAGGGGAGAGGAAAGCATGACAAAGAGCTCATACAATTACTCAGGAGAAGAACTTGTTAAATGGTCCTGGCTTTTCCTCCTCTTTTCTTCAGTAAGTTTGATTTTCCAACAATGTGTCTATGAGTTCAAGAAGCGAGCAGGGGGACAGTGAACAGGGCTGAAAAACCATTTAATAACTCATAAGAAATTGTCAAGAAATGTACACTTTGAAAAAGAGGGTGGAAATGGCTGTGTGATGTATGACTGGAAAGCAAGAAGAAATGTTGGAAATACGGATGAATTAGAGGAAATGGTCATTGCAGAACATTTAGAGGGATGTGGTTATTAAAGGAAGAAGTGTAGACAACTTGCTTTGATTATACTGGGCTTCATGGACAAATTATTCTAGACAAGGTCTTCTACAGGAGAAAGCTATGAATGAGATCATAATTCTAAAAGCTCTGGAGCACAGACATGTAAATTCTAAGTAGTTAGTCTAGGCATGGCAGACAAAAATCCATATAAATAAATAAAGAAATAAAGAAGTAACCATTGGAAAGGCAGAGTCCTGGTGTAATGGTTGATAATGAGGAAATAGAATGGCCAGTGGGGCTGCTGAGAGAGCAGTTAGAGAAATGAGCAGTGAAGAACAATCGTGGGGTCCAGAGAGAAGCTGGCTGCCAAGAAGATGGGAAATGACTAAATGCATTAAGGACAACAGGAAGATCAAATAGGCTTTGAGCCAGGCCAGAAAAAGAAATTCAGAGAGAAGCTACCATGGCTCATGTGCTGGATTTAATGTTTATTCTGCAGTGAAAGCAACAACTGAGTTGTCATAAGGACTCTAAGATTTAGAAGAAAAAACAGAGATAAGACAAACTCCATGAAACTTCTCACACAAAAGAACAGACCTTCATCAAAGTTCAATGGTTTTTGATAATTGTCTTTGGTAATTGTTTGCAAATTTGCTTCTGCAGACCTGTGCAGTACTGATTTGGTGTACAGGGTTTTTCTGTTCCAGCAGTTTCTCATCACAATGTGAAAGGTTCATCTCATTCCGTGATGGTAGCTTTTTATGCTTGTAGCAATTCCCTCTGGTTACTAATGGATCATTTACACATCTGAGAATGTTGTTAAGAAGCTCCTGAGGTGGAAAGGGATTCCAGCTGTACCTACTGCTTCTATTTCTTATGAAAGGCTCCTGAGAGTTGCACAACTGCCTATTAGCAAGTCGATGATGGATGGAACAGCTGTAAATTTACAAATAATGATAAGCTTGAGACTCCTAAATTAGTTAGAAAACTGCAATTTTCAAAGTTTTAACCAGACCTTGAACCAGGATCTTTTTTACAATATAATGCCACCAACAAGACAATGTCAGTGGTTGGAAGCTGCAAGTATTTCTCTGTCCTTTCAAGTTGTTCTCCATCTTTTTTGAAAATAGATGATCAAAATATCAGGCCAATTTAACACAGTATTTTAAGGAAGGGCTTTAAATTTTTAACTGATCTGCTGGATCATAATCAGCAATCTATATTTTCCTTTCCACATCATCTCTATTCTTCTGCAAAATTTATTTGTTCTGGGAGGTAAGTCAAAAGTAAAGAATTAATATATTACGGGGGCTAAACAAGAATAGTTGCTCAAGGATGGTGAGAAAGAAGAAAAAGAAGAATAAGGAGGAAGGAAGAACAATGCCACTGGTTCAGCAGATGGAAAAGAGAGAGCCCCATACCCCTGGTGATTCTGGAATCTCTTAAAGGCACAATGACATTAAGAGAACATTCTGGGAAGGTGACAATGAAAGAAGGAAGAAGATACGAACTTGATGTACAGAAATCTTGTTTTTCTTGTTGCCTTTGACAGAAAGCCAGAAAGATATCTGAAAGGACAAAGAGATTTCTACTGAAGGAGAAATAGCAACTTTTCTAGAAAGAGAAAACTCCAATCATACTTCCAAGGTTAAACAAACAGAATGAAAAGTGACTTTTATTTTTTCCCCCTGTTGTTTCATCTGCTGGTCCTTTCATCTCAAGGACTGATTAGTGGGCTTGACCTCACCTAACTTTAGAGGTCTTCATCTGAGCTAATTTTTAGCACGTGTAGATTTAGGTGTTTCTGGCATTCATTCACTACCAGGAAAGTAATCTGCAGCTATAATATTAGGGCTTCAGAGAACTCTGGGCAGAAAGAAAAGGCACTGGAAGGTCTTGGAGGACAATTCTTTTCACAAACAAAAGTGTATCTTTGCTGTTTGAGTTTTTGTCTTAGTTTTGATGTATCTCTAGACTTGATCTACACTTAATAATTAATTATGTATAAGGTGTCTCTGTGGCCTAACAGATTTCAAATATCTCTTAGTTTTGGATTTGAAAATCCTTGAAATGATTTATTGTAATGGCAACTTAGTCTAAAAATATCAATGCGCTATGTAGGAACACAGGAACAGAAACAAAAATATTGAATTTTAAAATGCACACAAAGAAAGAACACAGGGGAAAGCAACATAAATTAAGTGGTTATATTTTCATCTTCAACAAGCATTAGTACAGACTGTTAACTGAGATACATGATTAGTGAAGGAGTACACGGAGTACTTGTTTCACTTACTACTCAGGTTATTGGTTTTAGTATAGAACTAAACACAGGACTTGACAGAATGACTAAATATTATAAGTAGGCACTTTTAGTTAATATCCAGAGTCTTATATATGGAGTTCAATGATGCTACAATGTGAAAATAAAGCCATATTATCTCCAACATATGGTGAGTATGACTCAACAACAAGAGCAAATCCAGCTAGTGAGATCTGAGATCTGTGTAGGACTGATAATACTGACCTGCAGGAAAGAAAGCTCAACCCTTCTGTCCCCAAGACTTCAGTGCCTGACTTGTCTATCCTAGTTATTCACATGATTCAAAGTGAATTTTTATGGAACTGCTCACGTGCTTAAACATCAGGCCAAAGTTAGGCCTCTTCTATTTTCTCTTCTATTCACCAATCGTGCGTAAAATTCTCTAAAACAATTCAATTACAACAATCTCATATGTACATGAAAAAGGAGAGGAAAATTCCACCAAGGGAAGTTAGAACACGAAGACATTTCTTTTCCTTTGGTACTTTTTCCTGTGAAGACAATAATTTTAATTTATATTTTGTCCAAATTAAAAAAATTAAATGTGTGACCTTCTTCTTTCATTGTCTCCTTTGAAAAAAAAAGACCAAACATTCTCATCTGACATCAGCTGTGTGTCTTACAGAGATGATTCATGAGATACCAAGTCATGGGGAAAATTAAAGGGTAAAAGAGCACCCTGAATCCTATTACTTTTATTTCTCTGTTGATTTGGGTTTTTTTTTAAATGGGGGGCCTTTTACTGGTTCTCTATGTGCTTTTATGATTTCTGCAAGTCTTTATGTTCTCTCAATAAAATAGTGGCACAATCACTGAAAAGGGAAAAATAATCAGAAAGCAAAATACCTCTAGGGTTTCACTCAGATTTAGCACTACCATGACTTTCCTGGAAGAATGAAGACTGATGCCAAACTCATGCAACATTGCCTATGAACAAAACACAACTAGCTGATGTGGTACTTTTTCACAGCTATTGTAACTGAGGCTGATTTCAGATCAAACCATAGAGTATACAGATGTGTTTAAATAAATATTTCGCCTGAGAAGAATTTTTTGGTTCAGAAACAAAGTTAAGAGTGGAAATTTACTACACAGGCTAGAATACAATTTTCAATTAGAATATCTGACCTTCAAAGCAATTCTAAACTTCTATACTGTTAAGAATATCTGTCCAATAGCTCTAATAATCAATATTATTCAACTGTAGACATCTTTTTGACCCCACTGCACAAAAAAAAAAGTTCGATTTCTTTACATATAGTGAAACTGTGCTCTTAAAAGTGCAAGGCACCATTATTTCTCCATAATTATAACTCCAAGTACATACCTAGAATTGGCTTTATTTTTAACAGAAATAAGCAAATTAATTTGCATAGCCTGCCCAAAGTAAGAATGTGTATTTTTTAGTGCCATTTTAACATTTGTGTAAGTACTGTTTACTTTACTAATCAGTTGTTTTTGTTGTTATTGTTTATGTGATGCTGTAGGAACATGGATTAAAACTCCAATAATGAAATCAGAAATTAAAGGAAGAAAAGAAAGAATCTTCATGCTCAATGCATTTTGACATGGTGATTTTTTTTTTTTAAGGATGCAATTACAAATATGATTAATGACATCTGTAGTAGCCTCAGGAGAATATCTGCCTATGTTTTTATAAACATGAGAATAAGATGTCAGTGAAATGTTGTCCACAGTCTATCTCTATGATAACCATTTTCCAACTTCCTCCAAATATGGATTAAAACTAAACTTTGATTTCTTCCACCTTTGTACAATGTTGATATAAATATTAATGCCCTTTTGTTTATCCACTTGCTGATGTTGTTATTCCTCAAAATCATCGCAGTTGTCCTTAAGATCCAACACATGACTATATATATATACATATATCTGAAGCAGAGATGAATGGCCCATGATCTGCTTGATAATGCCTCATTGCACAGGGAGTTTACCTTTATTAAATATGACACAGTATCATGAAGGTCAGAATTCAGTACAGTTGTTTAAATTTTGGGATGAAGCTGTTAAAAAAATTCAGCCATAACAATATGTTTCTTTTGGGACATGAACTGCTGACACATTTTTTGTTTGGCCACTGATAACTGAATTGGAAAACCCTTTCTATTAACATGAATGTAGTCACAAATATGTCATCTTCTCAAACCTATATGGAAAACCAGTACAGCATTCCTGTCTGTCTTCAACAAACTAATTAGCAATGAGGGTAGCAGATTGCATAACTCCT
Source organism: Toxostoma redivivum (assembly GCA_013397375.1). Taxonomy (NCBI): domain Eukaryota; kingdom Metazoa; phylum Chordata; class Aves; order Passeriformes; family Mimidae; genus Toxostoma; species Toxostoma redivivum. The sequence goes on from VXBI01003376.1 coordinate 1,929,529, forward strand.
TTGGGTTTTCAAAGGAGTTGAAGGAAAAGTCAGCATTATTTGAACATTGCTACCTCTTTTCCTTAGCTCCTTTGAAAATTCCATAATAAAACAGAGATACAGACAGACATACACACACAGCAAAAAGGATATAGATCTAATTAAATAAAAGATTTTCTTTAACAGATGCCTTCCAGGTTCATGGATTTGGTTGCTTTTAAAAATTCCTCTTCTATAAAAAAACATTTTTGCCTTTAATGCTGCTGATATTTGTGCATAGTATTTTGTCATTTGTATCTTTTCTCTACTATTACTCTTATTTTCATCCAGGGTTTGAAGTAATATTGAGGATTTGTTGTAGAAGCTTTAGTCTTTCTGACAGCAGTGTATCAGAGTGTGTAATGTGACTGGGTCCAATTTTGTTGACTTTCCATTTGCAGGCATTTTTAATGATCTTACATAGCATTTCTCTTAAGCACAAGAGCATGCTGTAGCTGCATACCTTTGGACAGATTGAGTTTTCAGATTATACACAAGATCTACATCTTCCTGTAGTGCACACTAGAAAACATTTTTCAATGTTCACTACTGCCAGTTCTTATTGGTTTGTCCTTCATCTAAAATATTATTAAAAAAAAGTTTGCATTTTCAGGGGAATATAAATTAGAACTTACTTTTGGAAATTCCAGATATAAAAGAATTTTAAGATAAGGACATTGCGCAATAAAAAGTTTTAGTAGTGTCTTCACAGGGTCTTTATAGTTTCCATATTCCTGGAATATAGATCTGAGTGATGAATGAAATTAGAGCTAATTGTATGATTTGCTTCCTTTGCTTAAAAGTTTGCTGAAAAGACACTGATTCATTATCTCCCAGATTAATTTCATTCTTTGCAAGTATATTTCAGACTGTGTGAAATAAACTGAAGAAAGAATAAAGCCCTAAACAAGTTAATTACAAAACAAAACAAAAAACAAAATGAAACAAAACAAAACAAACAAACAAACAAACAAAAACACACCAAAAAACCAAAACCAGCAACAAACAAAAAGCCATCAGTCCCAACAGTGCTCATCAGGCAATTTTCAAGTCTTGTATCTGGTTTTGTCTGGACCAAGACTGTACACTGCAGTACAGCATCTACTAATTCCATGTCATGTTGAAAATTTTAACCCCCAGCTATTTCTTGGTCTGATGTTTTTATAAAAAAATACAAAAGATATGGAAATTTTTAACATGGAATAAAAAGTATATGTTCACACATTTTTATTCTAGTCAATAAAATCTTACCTTTCGGAACTCAGAACACTTATACTTTAAGAGCTGAGAAATTTTATCCAAGAGGATGTTCCATTAAGTTAAGATGAGCAGTACACATCATTACTGAAATAATTTTTTGAAACTAATTACTTTCTCCAGTGTGTTTCAGAAAAGAAAAGAGATATCAACCTAGGCATATGGTTGTTTGCTTTTCCAGAACAATACTTCTGGTCTACTAAAAAAATACATGAGAAGAATCCCTCATCAAGTCAGGCCATCCACAACATGTATATTTTTTCTCTTAGAAGTATTCTGTATCAGAAAAGTCAGCAATTTATCTAATTTTATTTGCCAGAAACTCTATTTCTTTGCATTTGGGGTGTAGAATAGGAATGTAGTAAAGATTGGGTAGGAAAGTTAGTAGGTCCATCTGCTAAGGTGCTAAAGATATGAGTTTAAGCTTTTCTCTGAACTTGCACTTACGTCTTAGTTGTATGAGGGAAGGAATCAAAAGTGATGCTAACCACATCAATCCTTGTTTTCCCATGGATCTGGTGCCCTGTACCTATGCTGGTCATTAAATACCTATCCCAGTATATGGCCTGTGTCTTCTTTCACATAGCAAAAAGGAAGGAGTTGGATTGTGAATCAAGTATGTTTCGTCCTCGTGTGTTTCCAATTTCTATGTAGATATTTAACACAGTGCAAAATAACAGAGCAACATTGGCTACCTCTTGGTTTCCCAAACACCCCATACTTCCAGCAGAAGGAAAACATACTAGAATAACCGCGGGACTTTTCTTCTTCTAGTGATATGGAGATATGCCAAATTTCTTCATTTAAATCCATCCCAGTAAGAAGTCAGCTGCACTGTGAACTTTCTTTCTCTTCTGTTTCTTCTTTAACAATTCCCCCTTTTTCTCATCTCTCACTGTGTTTATAGTGAAGGAGGAAACATGAGAAAAAAACTCATAACACCTGCTGGACTCAGCAAAGCAAAGATAATTATGTACTGCTTGTGGAACATCTTCAAAAATTCAAACCATAGTGTGCAAGCATTTTTAATTTCCAATTACATATAATTCTTCTTATTATGATTGATGGCAATGTGGCAAGCATGTGACTTCAGGAAGGAAAAAACCAAACAGGTTGTGATGAAGAAACTGTTTAAATAATATGAAACTGCCAAATTTAAATGTACCCTTTAAACAAATCCATCCTCTATACCTCTCTTTTGTAATTGCTGTAAGTATGTCACTTCTGTTTTCTTTAGTTTCAGACTCTTCTTATCTCTTAATAGAGTTTGATGGAACTATCCCACTAGCTCTTTCCCCCCTTTTCAGCATGTCTAATGAAGTAGGGTTACAAAAACCAGGGCAACACCCAAAAACTGCTGTATGCATGATCATATCTCTTGCCAATTTTCACTTCTGCTCTCAATTTATTCCACGCAGTTGATTTTAATAGCAATAACAAAGTTTCTGATATGCACAGTATGTTTTTTTGAACTTCATTTTAAAGAAGTAGGCTAAAAATTTCCAAAGGCAGCTTTTAATTCCTTGTGTAGTGATGATTTAAGCATCCAAATTAAGACAAGTGAGAGCCTATTTTAGAAGTGCTGAGCATCAGGAAGTCTGAGTTCTAGAGCATTAAAACTCAGCACAGCCAAAGGATCAAGCAGGCACATACAAGCACTCTAAATCAGAGACTGCTTTTGGAAAATTTAGCCTTGTTTCTTAAGGGTGAAATCTTGGCCTTTCAAAGCCAATTACAAATCTCCCAATGACTTCAATAGGCTTGTATTTCACCCTTTATATTTTATAGGAAAAAACAAGCAACATCATACACGAGTTTCTCTTTTATGATTTTCTTGATGTTTGCTCAACCCTGGCTTCCCTTTAGGTAGGAAAAATCATGGTATTAATTTAAACTCCATAAAAACAAATAAACAGTAGCTTAATTACAAGGGTGGATGGGATGTTTCACAATGCTTAAACTAATGTAGTAAAACACCAAGTGTTTGAAAAAACATTCTTAAAACTCAGAAAACTTTAAACTGTAGTGTGTCTTCTCCTCCCTATTCCCAACAATGCTGGAGTTGCTAATTTTACAGCACAAATGGGAAACTGATGACAATTCCTAGTAAAGTAGGTTCCATTTATTTGGACTCATGCCAAAAGCAGTACTGTAGAATTACATTTTTAAACTGCTTTATCTGTAGTAGGTGCTTCATTATGTATCTCTAAGGTACACTGTGCTTTTGCTCCAAGCCCATAATATTGATCTCTTCCCATTTAATTAGATACAATAATCCCATATTTATAAAGGTCTTATGCTGGTATAAACATAAAACCTTTCTGTGCCGATATAAATAATTTATAAAACACTTTTATATGATGATTCAACAGGGACAATATGACATTATAAAAACTGAAACACAAAGAGTATATATTTTTTTAACGTACAGACAGTCTCTTGTTCCTTGAATTGCTCTGATCAAGAGAAAATGAAGGACAAGTAAACCTTAGATCCTACAAAACCCCTTGTAAAATCTTCATGATTCTTCTGTTCTGTATCTGTGACATATTAAAAAATGTTATGGTCTGTCATTTCAAAGACTGAATGACTTATTTATCTATTCCAGTTCTTCCACTTGCCTGTGTTCACAAAACAAGGATTAGCCACAATGACATAGAAAATACAGCTCTTTGTTTTGAATATGTACATGTCCCATCTATATCAATTTGTTTTCCATAGAAAGATAAGATACAAAAAGGTTTTTATTTGATGCCTTCCTGACCACTCCCTTTTGGGACTAGAGCCGAAGCAAGAACATTGCTGGTCCACATATGGAGGGTCTTTGCTTTGAGAAAGGTTTTGAAAAATACTACATCTCTTCTTGGGGGATAGGGTGAGGATAGTATTTTCTTTGAAACTTATGCTACTCCTTTTCTGTTTAAAGGTCAGAGATTTCCTTTCCACCTGTAGGAGGTGGTGTCTGCAGTGCTCATGTTATCTTTATTTAATTTCACTTGGTGCATTAGCACTAGTGGCCAGACAGTCAAAAGGCCTTATTTCCTACTCAGATTTGTTCCTTGAGCCATGCAGCCTACTTACAGTACAGCTAGCTTTTATGGAAAATAAGCTCAAGCAAAGAAAACTTGTCCTCCCTTATTTCAGTGGTTGATTGTTTTCAAATGAATTGGTGAAGCTGTCTATGGCTGGAGGGTCTCATTTGTGAAGTCACCAGAAAACAGACAACCTTTGATCATCATGCCCAAAGCACACCACTAGATTCCATTTTAGAGCACAAATTTCTTATTTTAGAAAGTTTTCCTTCAACAGCCAGTAAAGGTAAAATAACAAGAGAATTGTTCCTTGCTGTGTGCCTAGAGGTCATATTTTCATCTGAGCTTCCTCAAAGTCACAAACTTTTCTTTTGTAAATTATACTCTTTGCCATTCCATATCGATGCTAAATTTTAGTCACCCTGCTAAACTACTTTTTACTGGGTTTTTAACCAACCAAAATACTACTGGCTATTTCTATAAATAAAGAAATGCAGTCACTCAGTGTATTTTATCTGGACCTTCTCTTGGACACTGTAAACTTGCTTCCAGGATTTTAAAAGTCTCTTAATAGAGAGTGTATCCTTATGTAGCCACCAATCCTGTGTTTATAATGTTCCTAGAAAATATGCTCAGAAAATAATGTGCTTCACTAGACCACTTTACCTTTTGCCTGGCAATACTCCTGAGGCATCTGTTCTCAGATCAAGGGAACATTGAAAGGCCTTAAATCTGATCTCTCAGACAGCTGTGCTAATTTAACTAAAGGGGCTACAAGAAAGGATGGAGAGAAATCTATAAAATATTTGTCTGACATTTGAAAAAAGAGATAGGATGTTTTCTTGTTAACCTTTAGAGCAGCCCATTACATAAATTGTGACAATGTTCTCAGATTAAATGAGACTGTATTCTGTCTTAGCTCTAAATTTATCACTTCAGCAAATGAATTCTACTGTAAATTCTGGCAATATATCTTTAAAGAATGCTGTTTATCTCACTGGGGAAGCAGAGTGCTGATAAATAAGGAGCACAGCCTTTTGGATGAAACATGGTAAAGATGGATTGAAAGGAAGATTCAATAGCATTGCTTTCCTGTTTCAGTGTAGGAATGTTCCATGTTATGTGTCTGATTAAATTACAGGTTTTTCATAGAATTTCTGTAAGTTCTGAGAGGATAAACAAAAAAAAGATCTATGAAATGTTGCCTTCTCATAACATTTGATTATGTGAATTCTAATTACCTATGAAAAGCATTTGTATGGAGTTCAATGATGAATGGTTGTTCAGCAGCAGCTTCAGCTCCTTCTAAGGTTTCCATTTGCTCTAAATGAATAATTTTAACCAACTTATGTCTATATGAGCAGGTTGAGAATGGACATTTTAAATAACGTAATTTTAAGCTCTCCTAAAATTAAAACAACTTTAATGGAATTTTTTGAGTTCCCCAAGGACTCAACCCTGCAATAGCTTTTAAGTGATTAAAATTTCTTTGCATTCATTCAAATACTGAGTAATACAAGAAGCTGAAATATAGAGAACTTAATGAAAATCTAAAAGGTCCATGTGCATCTTTAGGGATAGAGTATAAAAAAGTTGGGAAAATTATTTTAGATTAAAATATGAATATATGATGTAAGAGTATGAAATTTTATCAGAGGCTATAATTTTATAAAAACTTCTTGATAGAAATTATTAAGTCAATTTCTGCAAAAATTTATTTAAAAATATTAATACGTTAGCTATTAATAACCAAAGGTAAAGAACATGAACCTTCATTCCATTAGGATGAATTATGAATTTTTAAAACCTAAAATCCCCACTTTCAATATTAGTATCTAAACTGCACTTTGAAAGCACTAAAGAACTGCTAAAAGTCAAGGGGTTACACACATTGTAGTATTCAGAACACTTTGATTATTCAAAGGGTAAATTGTCAGAATTGTAAGCTCTGCAAGTTTCAAGCTATTTCTGCTTTACTCATGAAAGTAACGCCTACTTGCCTAAATAAAGCAAAGATTGTTCCTTATAGGGAAAAAAATTATTTTGGTAAGGTTTGGTGCTTGGAGGAAACTGAACAGAGCTGACCAGAAAGCAGAAGTATATAATCCTACCAGTCCCAGACACTAATTTTGTTGAAGGTTGCAGTGTTTCTTTATTTTATCTTTATTTATCTTTATTTAGAAAGTTTGTTGGGTGATGGTGACTAATAGCTGAACATCTGGATTCAGTGACCTTTAAAAGCCTTTAGTCATTACTGTGCCTAATTAAACTCAATATCAACAGAAGTGCTTGCATTTTGACTGGACTAGTATAAATCACTTTGCAAATACATTGTGCAAACAGGGGGAAGTATTACCATCCTGGGCTCATTCCCCTCTAAATGACTTCAGCAGGATGGGTCAGGAGCTAAGGATTTGTTTTGGTTTTTGTTTCCAAAGTACAAATTTTGACAATTAGGAAAATTAATTAATGAAGTTAGCTGGACCAAATAGCTCAAAAACTTAACCAAGTAACACGACTGGAATTTATCTTAGTCAAACATACAAAAATTATCTGGGATTCACATCTCATACAGGGAGAAAATAACTTTTAAGAAAGCTTTTTAAAGGCCTAAGTGGATAAACAGCCATCTCATAAAAAGGATATTAGCAGTAAACAGGGAGTTTATCTGGAATGGGAAAACGAGCGATCATTAAGAGAAGTTTTACTTTAAAGGTCAAAAAGTGCAAGAACAAAGCAAAAATTTCGAAAAGCCAAGCTGGGTTTGCCTTTATAAAGGAAAATAAAACAGGTGAGCAGAAGGCTCTTCTAAAAATGTCTAAAATGTGGAAGCCTGACTCCTGTTCAGTGAGAGATCAAGACAAGAGACAACCTAATGTGTCACCAGACCCCAACATTCAACAGAGCAGCTGCTGGAACAAGGAGATGGATGGGCCAGGGATCAGCTGAGGCACCCCCAGCCTCAGGCTTCAGGCACCTTCTGGGCAACAAGAAGAAGCCACGGCCAGGCTGGGACTTGGGCCAGCAGGAGGGGTTTAGGTCCAGGCCAGCGAGGGTAACCAGGGTGGCAGGGCAGGGCTGTGTGGGCAGGGCCAGGCTGGGACATCAGCTCGGCTGGGGCCATGGACAGGGTTACAGCAGGGCTGGAGATGTGCCCTCTGCCTCTCCAGGGCAGGGAATGACAGCTCCAGGGGCTGGAATGCCATCCTGCACCATGGCAGGGGGAGCTCCAGGGACAGGGAGGGGCATTTCTTTCCAAACAGAGTTTCCCAAGTGTTAAGACTTAAGCAGAGTAATCAGAAGCCTGGTTTTCCCACACCCCTTTAAAATCAATGGGAATGAAATCCTCTATAAAGAAAAGCTCAAACTCTCTAGGATCTAATTCATGTCTGAAAATTCTTGTCTCTCCATGGACAAGTCTTTGGGCAGTTTCTGTGTTCATGTGTTGTGAAGTGATGTGCTGAATTTAGGAGAGCTGGAAAGCATTGCTTCAGACCATCAAGAAAATGGACTCAGAATGTAGCAAGAAATAATAAAGATTCTGTCAGGTTGAAGATTTTCATTTAGAGCTAGAAGCTGTACAACACAAAATTTGTACTTGCAAGAAGAAAAATGAGATCTTGGGTGGCTGAGGAACAATTGTTTAACCTTTGTAATATGGAACACCTGGAGAAAGTGTAATTGAAGATTTCACAATAAACAGAAAATGGCATAATACACAATGAGTTTATCAAAGTTAATCATGGCATGCTGCATGTTTAAGAGACAGGTATTTGCCAAGGAGAGGGATGAGCCCCTTTCTCTGTAATCTGCTCCTTTTTAATCACTATAATTTGAAATCAGACGCTTTCAGGCATAAAATATGGGGGTAGGAATAACAGTTCTTTACTAATAAATCTAACAAGGTAAACAGCAGAAACAACAACAGCTATAAGAACTGACAACAAAACAGAACAGTATAGCCCAGTCCCAGTTTCTTTGGATGCAAGCTTTCTCTGGGTTCAGTTCCCGGTGCTGTGGGCAGAGCCGGTCCCGCGCAGCTGCAGAGGCCGGGCTGATGGCGGCGGCTCAGGGCTGAGCGGGAGGCGGGGGGGGCCGCTCCTGTTCACGGCGCCGGCCGTGCTGCTGCTGCTCAGCAGTGAACAGTAGGATAGGATGGGAAGGCGGCAGGGTGAGGTCCAAACAGCAGGGAAGTGTGGTCTCCGGCGTTGAAAAACTCGCAGGGACAGAAAAGGGTCCAAGACCGGATCTCCCCACTGTCTTCCAACTCCACGTGCTAGCCGCGCGAGAGTCCTCCCTTCCGTGGTCCCCTTCCTTTTTCCGGCTCCCTTTTTTTTATCATCCCACCCCCTTCCGGTGAGAGGCAATTAACTTGTAGCCCGAAGTGATTAGCATAAGAATAGGGAAAAATTCCACAGAAAATAAAAGAAATTATTCAACCCCCAACACATGCCAACAGAAAACTTCTGATTTTCCAGACAGTGCACATATCCAAAGAACATTGTGATATCATGTCAGATAGGAAGCTTTTAATTTTACTGCAATAAAATTAATGGATTTATGAAAGTAAGATAACAATAGATTGTGGAAAAGGTAACTGTCAAGCTAGAGATACTCTAAGTCTTTGGAACTAATGTTGTTCAGTATTTCTAATAAGTGGTAACAGAATAAAAAGTAGACATGCTTCCATAGAGCTTTTCAATAGTTAGAATATGTTGTGTGTAGTTAGACTGGATGTTACTTTACACTTCATAACTAAAAGAAGTCCCCATTCCTTAATTGTTTGCATTTATGACCTATGTGGAGCATATCACAGCTCCTTCTAGCCCAGATATTTGAGTGTCTGGCAGAGGCTGCTGTGGGCCTGGATCTTGCCCTGAAGTAGTCTTAGGAAATCCTTAATATGAAGCATGTTAAATATAAACATAGACAATGTAAGAATGGTGACTTAGAGCACTGAAGTGTTAGGAATAAATCAAAATCCAGCAGTAAAACGTGCCCAGACTTAACATGTGGATCTCAGAAAAATATCATATAGTTCAACAGTCATAAGCACAGAAGCAGAGAAAGATCAGGTACTTAAATTTAGGCTTTACAAACACTGCTTGAATAAACCCAATCTTTTTGTTCTGGTGAAGGACAGAGAGCTACTGCTGTTTTCTGGTAGCCCATCTCTATTAGCAACAGGAAGCTGGCAAAATAAAAACTGATTTGGAGTAATTGACCCCAATTTAGAAACTCTGAGGGAGCACCAATATTTAGAATGATGCAAAGACTTTACAATAAATACAGCAGTCTTACAGGTTGTGTCTAAACTGAATTGTAGGTGTGAATATAATGTAAATAAAAATCTCAATTCCTGGTAATTCGGATTAGAGAGCAAGGCTGAACAATTGCTCTGATCTGATCCAATTTCCTGGAAGATATTTTGTGCAAAGGAGTGAAGCGAAGAAGGGAATATGATTTGTACCTATCATGGAATGGATGTTAATTGAACTGAAGAAGTGTTCCATTATTTGCAAAGCAAAACTCAAAAGGCTGAAAGAATCAAAAATATAAATAAGAAAGTCATAATAGGAAAAGACAAGGAGCAATATTCTCTCACAGCTGACAAAAATTACAAACACTTTCGCATTTAAGCCTCTTCAAACTGTTATTGCATTGTAAGGCTAAAAGTCTTCAGATTTATATGTGGTTGAAGAATGAAAGACAAAGGAATATATCGAACAACTCATGAAGTAGAATTGCAAGCAAAATTAAATTAGCATCTCACTTGACTTTTAAATATTCTTGACAAATATGTACATGAAAATTAAACATAATTAATTTTATCCTCTTATCTTTCTTTATAAAATGTACCAAAAGAAAAATGAACTGCAGTGATTACTAACCTAACTATATAAGTATCCACAGACATTTTCTCAGATATTGCCTCGCTCAAACTAGAACTGGAAAACCTTTCAGCTAACCTTTTGGCTTCAGTCTTCCTATTCTCTCCCTCCTTTAGTTTTTATGGATTTATTCCAAAGACAATTTGGCAGCAAATATCTTATTTCTTTTTTATCCAGTCTATGACATTTTAAAATTCAGATATCTGCATCACATCTGTGGGGAAAAAAGCGTATGCCATTATTGAATTTTATAATGAAAGAGATGAACTATCTAAGTGATCTTAAATCGATGAGAAAAATTGCACATCAAATATAGACACAAGACAAAGTGAGAGAAACACATACTAATCAGAGTAGTTGCTGCTTTCAAATCATATTCCTGACAACCTGTTGCTATGCAAATCCAATTTCTGCAAAAGCTATCTCTCTATACATAAGTTACATAAGGAAGGCATAGCATAAATCTGTGATGTTGATGACACTCAGGACCTAAGTCCTGATACAAGACACGCAACTCATTGGCTTGGATTCATGGTTTCAGATGTCTGGAAGGTGTCTCAGTTCAGAACTCAAAACCTCCTGCCTCAGCACTCCCTACAAATTAAAGATGCTGGACATGTCCAGCCAGGCCCTCCATGAGGCAGTGCTGTGGATGGTGAGAAATATGACATGGCTGTTCCAAGGAAAGCAAGCACTCCTTAAGAGGTTTGAAAACATTGCTATAGACTCAGAAATCAAATTAGGGTTTGCTACAAAAGCTGCAGGCAGCAAAACAGCATAGACCTCTGTTCACACAGGTACTTTTAGTTGCTGAAGGTGAGATTTTTAGCAGCCCTTGAAACTATTCATAATAAAATCAATGTCAGATTTTCCCCTAGATACACTGAGGCAGAAACAGGTTAGCTCTGAGTGGCAGTGGTAACACCACAAACCCAAAACAAATCTTCCTTGGGCAGTCTTCTGTCTAAGATCAGGATTTTCACAATTCCTGAAAATGTCTGTGATAATTTGCTGACTACAAGGAACTGTTTTCATATTTACTGCATGTTTCAGCCATGGCACACACTCAGATCCTGTGTGTTGAGTATTTGTTGCCTGCTTGCAACAAAGAATGAAAGAGCATGTCACAGGAGACTATGCATTATCAGTGGCGATGGGAGCAAATAAAAGCTGCAAGGTGCTATGATGTATTTACCTTTGACTGCAAGATCCTCTGTTTGGATTTACAAATTAGCTTCTCAGAAGTTTGCTCATCTGAGCAGCAGATGTTTGCCATATGGATCAAGACTGCATTTGGCAAATGGAATCACTTCCTCATGCCCATCTGATTTTCATGTACAGTCATATATCAGAATGTTTAAGGGAGGAGTTTGCTGGTCTGCTGAGGGTGGTTCAGCTGAGAAGTGTTTATTTTCTGTCCCAGTTTTCTTTTTGGTTTTTTTTTTTTTTTCTTTTTCCCAGAAGGTTCTTCTCCTACATAAGCCAAAAAAAAAGTCCTAAAAACAAAACTTACAAAGTAATATGAGGAAACAAAAGGTAGTGAAAAAGCAGGTGAGAAATATGTTTTAATCTTAGTAAAATAAGACAAATGCTCTGAGTGAAATCCTATTTCTAAGGAAGTAAGAAACACTATATTTTTTTAAATCTTCTAAATATTGGATTACTTCAACAGATAATTTAATCAAAGAATATGAGGATGATGAGTGTCAGCTATAATATTAGTGCAGGAAGCATTAATAGTTTTAAGTACTTTAAAATGTGGACAAGGAATTTCCAGGTTTAACAAATTATGGTTTAAGTCTATGCAATAGGATTATGCAAATAGAAATAAAAAAAAATCCTTGTATGAGTTATAATCCTGTGAGCACATAATTTTAGTTAGACTTCTAGCACTGCTCATGTAAATCTGTCATAGCAGATTTCATTTTTTTAATGAATGAACAGAGCCTCCCAACACCTTCTGGTTGTTATGGGTTAGAATTGTTGGAACCAGTAACTAAAATGAATGAGATTAAGAAATTTATTCGTGGACATAATGCATATCCAGATTTGCATATTATGGTCACATGTTCCCACATGGATTCCTACACCAACACAAATCACAGAACATGAGAGAGATAATACATACATAAAAATTAGGTAATGTGTAATTGCGGATTTATTTATAACTTTGGGATGCTATCCTCATGACCAGAAGACTGGTTGATTGACCTCTTGAGTTCTTGACTCATGACTTATCTAGTCAGAACCTTAGCTACACAGGGAATTACTTTTTATCATCATAAGAATTATTTTTATTATTTTTATTTTTCTAGATTTTTTTACAAATTCCTATTGATTTTTATTGTTTCTATTTAATTTCTTACAGATTCCTATTAGTTCTGTATTACATCACAAACATATGAATATGGAGTTTTCATGTGTTTCCACGGGTTTCAGAATGGTTTTCTAATTCACTTCTGGTTCATTAAAGCAACAGAATTTTTTGTCCTTTATCTACTTTTTGTTTCATGGGATATATTTCCCTAATTCTTAGAAATTTTTCCTATGAATTTATTTATCTTCTTGCAACGAAAATCAATGAGCAAATTTCAGCTAAAAACATATAAGTTGAAGATACTCAGAAAGGGGGGCATTTGACTAAGAGGGAGCAAATACTTCCAGAGTACTTTGAGGGCAATCTGAAAGTTACCCTGAAATTTATTCTGTGAAGGCTGATTGATTGTGACACCAAATGCTTCTTTACTTCTAAAAATGCTACAATGAAACCTAAGTGATTACCTCAGATTTACCCGGATGTCTAGCATTAGATGAAATGAATACAACCCACAATTAATAACTAGGTGCAAGTGAGAAGCCCACATAAACATTTCCACTGGAAAGATGTCCTTTAGCAGGGATTCATTATTTATTTTATTGTTTGTTTGTGACCAGTCAAAGTGTGTAGGCCATGGTACAAAATGGTGTATGTGTGCTGTTCCCAGCAGCACAGCTGTTGCTGCAGGATGTGACAGATACCTGAAGGCAGCTCAGGGACAAACAGAAGGAGATGTGAACCCAGGAAGCTGAGCTTCCTTAGGTGAGGCTGGAGGACTACAAGGCAAAAATATTAAGGAAATGTGGGTATAACACAGCATAAATACAGTGTGACAGGCAGAAATACATATTTTCCCATCGATGTAGGAGACAATCACAGGTGTAATGATTTGCCTCTCTTCTAGTAGTATTTTTTTAGGCTTCCTGGACTCTAGAATATATCTGAAAGTTTTCTTATGTTTCTTATTTTCACTTCTGGTTCCCTGGTGTATATATAAAAATGTCTTTTAAAATGGATTTGTGGGTAGGCAACCTTCCATTCCAAACACAGATGGTACATCTGCATTTATTATTTAGACATGCTAAGTGGAACACTTTTTTACAGACTATTGTAACTATACTATTTTTCTCACTGACTTAATCCATTTTGGATATGATGCAGTGACTCTTATTTAAAACAGAGTATTTGTGCTCTATTACCTATCTAATAAAATGAATAAGCAAACAGTTTTATCCCTTTGCTGCAGTTGCAGTTCCTGCTCGACTGCAGAGATTTTTACCTATTAAGAAGGTTGTGTCATTGTCTTGATATTCCTCAAGTATATGATCAGTCTTGGCTTACATAGTGTGATACACTGCTAAAAAATTATTTTCCTTCCTGTTGTAGCCATGTCATATTGGACTGAATATTTGTTTCACCATGATTGCTACTTCACTGGAATTTCTTGCTAGGCAGACTACCTATGATCTTCATTTTGAGTGTGCATTTTTCCATCCTGATATTCTCTTTTTTGAATTCCATCACAAAAGCTAGCTATTCATTAAGACTTGATTTTACAAGGCATATATTTATATTTTGCCCTTTTTTTGTGAGTGTTTTGACTCAGGATAAAAGTCTATAATTTTATTACCAATAGTTTCTAAGCTATTTTGGAGTCAACACCCTTTGAAATACCTCCTGTATTTTTATAAAAATAGTCTCCCATATACCTAGAGCCAAGAAAGTTCTTTTGAAAAAATGTCTAAAAACGTTAGTAGTCCCATAGATATGACTGGGAGATAAACAAGGATAACCGAATTTGTGACCATATTTTGTTATCGCTTTAAAAATGGGTCATCCAGAACAACAGCTAGTTAATGTTATTCAGATGTGATCTTTGTGAACAGGAGAAAACTAACGATGCTGTTAAGCTCCACCTTTGAGCAGGCTGCTGTTTACAGTGCTGATACTCTATCTGTATTCGGTGGATACATTGATGTGATAGAACATTTCAAGCTCTTAGGATCCTTCTACCTCCTTAAGAATTTTCTTTAAAAATCTACTACAGAGAAGTATCTTTAGTTCAACTGTAACTGCATTTCATCAACTGTTCTGGTATCAGCAAAGTCAGGAAAGATGACCATGGACAGGATGGCAGGCAGCATGACTCAGTATTGCACCTAAATGCCTACTCTGGGATTTAGCCACTAAATTTTGCCCTCAGTGTCACGATTCTTTGTTCAATTTTCATCTTGTAAACTTCTCTTATAGTGTTTGTTTCATAGGCCAAAATTAACTTCATAAATCTTAGCCCACATAACTGTACTTTTAAATTGACAATCCACAGGAAGACTGTGGGGTTTCAATGAAAGTTTTAAAAGAGAGAAAAAGAAAGGAGGAAAGAAAAATAGAAAGGTAGGGAGAAAGTTAAAGGGAGATTGTAAGGTGAAAGCTAAAAGGAGATTGTGATGAAGAAAGAGAGAAAAGGAAAAAAGGAGAGAATGAAATTGAGGAAGAGGAAGATGAAAAAGAAGTGAGAGAAAAGGAAAATGAATGAGAAAGAAAGAAAGAAAGGAAAGAAAGAAAGAAAGAAAGAAAGAAAGAAAGAAAGAAAGAAAGAAAGAAAGAAAGAAAGAAAGAAAGAAAGAAAGAAAGAAAGAAAGAAAGAAAGAAAGAAAGAAAGAAAGAAGGAAAGAAAGAGAAATATTAAATTCTGTATCCATTATCCATATCTACTGTCAATGAGGCATATAAGTGGTTTACCACAGTAATTAGCACTCAAGCACTCATTTTAAAATGTGATCTACAGCATTAAACATTTTGGTTAACTATGCCTCCTGCTAAAAATTGGAAAATTATTTCCAGATACAGAGACAGGTTTCTATACCAGGCCTTTCAATAGGACTTTATCAAACATTCTTGTCATAAAATACAGATTAAATGTCAATAGTGTGTTTGCTATTTTAATCTTGGGAAACAAATACCAGATTTTTTTTTCCCTTGGAGCAGTTATAAGAAAAATAGTTTAAACGTTGTTCATCTCAGGCTGAGTGACATATCCCTGTATTTCCTGTGGGTGCTCAATGCACATTATCAGTGGTTTATCTGAAGTATTTCCATAACTGAAGGACATGTGCATAAAATAATCTTAGGCAAAAATAAAGAGTATTGCCATTGCTCTTTAATATATGAATTGAAACCACATTGGTTTATCTACTGGGAATAAATGAAGAAATGCATTGGAATGGCAAAAAATTTGCTAATCAGATATGCAGTATGTAAATCTACATATTTTCTGTATTGATGGTTTTACTTCCTTATTAAAAATTGTTTATTCAAGGGTTCACATGAAAAGCAAGTAAAGGACAGCAGGGTTATTAGGGTTTGGTTTGGTCTGGATTCTTTTCTTCTTAAGAAAAAGTAATGTTATTCCAACTCTAAATATTCATTTTTCCATAGTATATGATAAAAGCTATTTTTACCAGTAGAAAAAAGAAACTCACAAAATGGTATATTTTAAAAACCCTTTGCTCAGCAGATTTAGCGAATATTTTTGCTTAGCTGTTTACATGGGAAACATCTCTGCACAGAGAGAGAAAAAAGTCATAAATCTCTGGGAAGATAATTAATTTCATAGCACTGAAAGTTGGATGATCATCAAATGTTGGCAAGTTGGAAAACATTCTAAAGAAATATCACTGAAAACTTGTTCTGGTTTTATACTTTTCCCCAGACAACCTTCATTGATTACTGTCAGGTAAAATTTCTTGTCTATTTGGACTTGTCCTTCAACCTCATCTGCAGACTCTTAAACTAAAATCCAGTGTTACTGATCTGAGGACTTAAGAGATACAGTGAGTATTAATCTGTATATCACTACTGTAAGAAAGACTTCAAAAAAACTTCCAGTAATAATACAAAGTCAGAAATAATGTATTTTAGTTTAGGGCACAGCACAACTGCTATTCAGCAGAGAAAAGTACCAAACAACTTTTCCACAGTTTTTTGTTTTTTTTTCTATGCCACTATTGCAAATGGTTTTTTTTTCTTTTTGCTTTGTGTTTATATACATCAATCTGATTTAATTAAGAAGAAAATCTTATCTAATAATATGACAAAAAACATTGAAATAGGCCATCATACCGCCTTGCTTAGGAGCAGTGTTCCAAAAACAAAACCTTTTTATTTGGAAAGTTTAATTTTTCATATAAAGAATGGGAACAAAACTGCAGAAAAGTTCAGCAAAGCTGCAGACAGCTTTAGATTTGTAGCTTCAGCCCATAGACATCCAAATTCTGCTTCGGTCTTATTTTTGCTTCTTAAATTGGTAGCAAAAACCTCCAGCAGAAGAATATGCTAAGGCAAGAATATAATCTCTCATTGTTTAATGAGCAGTGAACCCTAATCATTCATGCTCAAATTTCACCTATAACAAAAAAGCTTGGCCAACAGTTTATCTCTTTGAAATGTGGGGGTTGGGTACTTTACAAATAACACCATGCTTGTGTTGAGGTATAGAACATTAAAAATAGCCTGGAGAAGTGAATATGCTTTATTGACATAGCAGATGTGGAACAATCACACTGTTATCAGCCTTATTTCACTACCAGAATTGCAATACCTCTGGTAAAACCTTAGGGGAGAAAGCAGGGCTGAGGAAAGGTTTTTCTTTAAGATATACAGAAATGACACAGCAGAGAAATTTAACAGTTTGCCCTAGTCTTCCTTTGAGAGTTCCTGTCCTGATTCTGCAGCCACATGTCCCTTTTCCCTACTTGACTATTTTCCAAGCTCATATCCCAAACACGGAGACTTTGATTCAAATAAAGCACCCAAAGCTTGTTCTTTAAAAGAAGTCAAGCTGAGATATCTCCTTTGAGAACATCTTTTCTGATATATTGGCAAGCTTTCTGTCTCTGGGCTTACAAACCTTAAACCAGGAAAGATCAGTATTTTATGGCCATGAACCATGAGTTCTTTTTTGTTTGTGTTTTTTCTGAGTTATTATTAATACGGCTTCATATCTGAGAGACTGCTGGGAAACTGATGAATCTCCATGAAGGTTTCTTTCTAAAGTCTTTAACAGCACCCTAGGTAGAAATTCTCCTCTTTGATATGAAATCCTTGAGAATTTACTCTTGACAGCAAGTTCTGGAAGTCTTCAGTCTCTGGAATTCAAAGAGCTAAGGCTTCTGTCTCTGGATTTTTGAATTGCTGAAGTTATTCCATAGTGTACAGTCCACAGTCAAAGACCAGTTTAATTTTATCCTTTGGTACTCTAAACTTATTGAAAACACTTCCTAAAATTTATACCAGTCAGAGATATATTAATAGTATTTTTATAGCAATATCTCATTTTTATTAAACTACTGTTACCTTTTTTATTGTATCTGATCTCTCAGTTTTGGTAGTGTTTTCTCAGCTTATCTGACAACGACTTTTTTTTACAGAAGTATCATACTGGAAAATAAAGAGCCTTTGCTTTTTGCCACCTACCTCCTCTAGGGATAAAATGTATGTTATAGAGAACCTGTTGGAAACTTTTCCCAATTTAAAAGCACACATTTAAGTTAAAAAAAACCAATACAGGGGCCTGCATTACCATATCTGCATTGCTTTTGCCAAAATTNGTAAAATCTATGTCTTGATTTGAAATACATCAAAATTTTATTATGTTTCTGAAATAATAGCAATTACTGAAAATGAAAAAATGCTCTAGGAAATGCAAAAATTATTCTCCAGTTTGGGATCCAACGTAAAAAAATCTTAGAAAAACTAACCTAGGTTTTATGGTTTAGTCAGCTAAATGAAAAAAATACTCAGCCAGGGATGTTCAGTGGCATTACTTGAGCACACTCTTGATTTTCACTGACTTCAAAAAATGCAGGAGGAGGGGTGAATTATTTGTACATATAAAAGAAAGCTTTAGCATACTGTCCAAATGGCATATATACACACCTTACCTCAGACACTAAAATCATCAAATTGATTTAAAAGACAGATAATTCTAAAGTCAATGTGACTTGGAGATTTTCTTGGTGATTAAATATTTACGTGGATATTTTCAAGCTTTTCATCAATACAGAAAAAAGATTTCCTTGACCATGGTCAAGATTTGTACATTACCTAAATATGCAAAGCAATGAAGACTTTCTGAACCAAAAAACACATCCTCAGAGAAATAACTTTAACTAAGGCATGTAAATTAAGGGCTTCTAGGGCTGTTGCTTCATATAAAAAATATTCAGCTTCTGTGTTTTTTTTTTCCAAAAGCCAGTACCGCAACTTAATTCTAGTAGACCGAGGTCACAGTGAGGTTCATTTTTTCTTACATTCTTGCACAAAAAGTATAAATAAATATAAAGCTATTGTAAAGGGTTTGCAGTTCAAATTAGGCCTTGAGTAATACAAAGTAGATTAGAATCTATTTACCAGTACTACCAGTGATATTTATTCTTTGCAGACTTTCTTGGCACTGCAGACACTAATAGCAGAGGAAAAAAAAAACAAATATAAACCAAAAGTTTATCATTCTTCATCAATATACCTAAACTCTGATTATATACAAGGAAAAAAATTCTTCTGAGTTGAGAGAGGGATTTTTGGTGCTTCAAAATGCACATAACCATAGTGCAGCACTTCTCACAAAACTTCAAATGGTTACTACAGGGAATTTTAATGAAAATAAGAATTTTACAAGCACATGTCCATGTAGATAAAACATTTAGGTCTGGAAATATCTAAATTTCAATCAGAAAAAAATTTAACAGATATTTGCCACTAATAACAATGTATTGTATATATTACTGCATTTTTCTTTTGTTCTTTTTTTTTTTTCTCTTCCCAAATATTAGTAATAGTAATTTCCAATGGGCTGCGTTATCATCTCCTGCCCTTGGGTACCATTCCATAAATGACTTAAACAACTTTCACATTAGAATTTAAAAGTTGCTCTCCTATCCATCTTAACTGTTCTTAGCTAGCATATAGCAAATATGAGAAAAGCATTCACTCTATGTCCCATGCAGGAAAACCATAAAGGATTTATGCCATTAACTGACTGCAGGGATGAATGTTGGATTACCTGGCTCAGGTTAGGAAGCCAGACCTGAACACCTGGGACTCTGGGTGCAGGAAGAATTGTAAATTGTGTATGTTTGAATGTTATGAACACATGTGAATTATACAGGGTGGAACCAAGCCTGACCAGGTCACTTTGAGCTCATCTTCATTCTTGGGTTTCCCTGGTGGGGAATCAGCTCAAAGCCTCCTGTGCGGTGCCACAGTGCCTGGCTTCACTGCACGGGGCTCTACACACTTGACTGGTGTAGTGAATCTGCCCTCTGGGACTAGCAGGCAGATCTGCAACATGTAATATGATGACATGCAAAGTCCTTTGGACTGAATCTAGAATAGTAGACCGTGAAGTTTCTGAGCCTTTGCTTTCAACTGGACATTAATCCCTGTGTGTGGATCTTGTTATTCACTTCTTCCCACTCCTACTTCCAGATTTCACGTCTTATTTCTCTTTCTGCATGGGTAACATCTTGAAAAGCACCACGTGTTCCCAGAGCTTAGGCTGTGGCTGAGGTGCCTCAGAAGTACTGACACCTGACATGTGCTGTAGCTCTGCTTAAACTCTGCCTTTCCCAGCAGTGTCAAATCTCGTGGTCCACACCACAACCTTTTCTGTTCCTAATCTCAAGACCAGGTTATAAAAAAACCACAATAAAGCTTAATACTTCTTGAAATGTGAAGCACAATTGCTTGGTTTAAGCTACTCAGGCAGCCTGAGACATTTTCATCAACCAACTCTGTTCAACAATAATTACTGCAAGCATTTGCTTATTTTATTTGTTTTATTGTCCTGTACAACTTTACCACAGTGATACCTATACCAGATAAAGAAAGTAGTAAAAATGTTTATTTTGAGCAAAAGTGTTGCTTCATATGAGAGATTCTGGTTCATTTAGAAAAGTTTTCTTTGAAATTAATTGTGACTTATTTATATACGTGTAAGGATTCCTGCCCAAACTGTGAATATCTAGCATTTCTGAATAGCAAGTTACATCTGAAAAACAGATTCATCTGTGGTTATGGTCAGAAAAGAGAATATAAAAATAGCAGTTTCTATGTGTTTGGTCATGTCTGCTTACTTTTCCAACCAAAATAAAGTTTTTCAAAATTTTTCACTCGTGTAGGCAGTCCAGAGCAAATACATCTCTGGTAAAGTGTGCAGTAACTCTCTTCTTTTTAGATAACTTCTACATAAATGTTATGCTACTTTCCTAATACAGAGCTATACTGATTTGAAAGCCAGGTTATCAGAGCAAGTTTGCAGAGTTGCCAAAGAATTAGGAAAAAGAAAATAATCAAAAAACCCAACAGCCCAAAAATCCTCACTCTTAGATAAGCACCAGAAACAGAAATAGAGAAAGAGATTAGGTCCAAAAACATGCCCTCAAAAGGTCAGAAAACATAATATGCTTGCAGAAAGCCTACTACTTTTAAACATTGTATTTTAATTTTTAGCTACTTTATGTGCAGACTGAAACAGAACACGGAAATTTTTCTGAAAATTTAAGCATGAAAATGCAATTTTTGCAGCTTTCCTTCATATTGAAAATTCATTTCAAGGCAAAATTTGATTGAATTGGTAAAATGTTATGCTCTGTTACAAAATTATGGGGCAAGAAGATGCAGAAAAAGAATCATGTTACATTTTACAGTATACGATGCAGCACCAAAAAGCATTTTCCTTTCACAGATCCAGACACAAATCTCTGTCTTGACTGCCTACAGGTAGAAGATCTAATATAGAATCTGTAGCATCTTTCCCTTTCTAATGTCCATGGCCCTCTAGTCCATGTGTCCCGACTTCCTCTGAGAGGAGATATATGTGGCCTATGTAAAAGGCTGAGGCGTCCTCAAGCAGCTCCCTTAAATTGGACAAATGGAGAAGCAGGACTATGGAGTTACACCTGCCCAGCACAATATATGCAGCTAAAGAAGCTTATGACCAGGACTTGAGCTCTCCTACAGAACTGAGACACATCATGAATAATCCACAAGATTATGTATTAATAACAGCAATCCATATAGCAGAATATTTCCTCCATTAAGGAGCACCCTAGTCCTCAAGAGACACAACAGCAATCTTCCTAAAATTTAGGAGGAATCTGAATACAGGCCAAATATTCCCCCCAGGGAAGTCAGTGGTAAAAAATTCTACTTGACTTTAATGGCACATGATTCTGTCCTCTGCTAAAAAGGTCACTCAACACATGCATGGACAACAAGTCAAATACATCTGGTTAACAGAATGTGGCTATTTTGGGCTCAGAATGGTGATATGATTTTTTTTTTGTTGCTTTTTGTTTATACTTAGTTCTATCTTTGGCAGGGAGAAAAACAGAACAGAACAAATCCATGTTTTATCAGTTGCAGTCGACAAGGATTCCACACAAGGTTGTTGGCCAGTGGAATACATGTTCTCTGTTTCTCAGGTTGTACAATTTACTCTTGGGAGAAAACAAGGACAGCAAAAAAAAAAAAAAAAAAAAAAAAAAAAAAAAAACCCAA